>JAMKCH010015883.1:0-152455 GCA_023653785.1 Ophioderma brevispina
GCCTTTGAAACTGTAAAAAACAAATCTGTAAACTTTGATCAGGGACTACTCAATATTGAATGATTTATGGCAAGAAACTCATATTACCCTCGTTGTACCTTGACAAGGCCTCCGGACGATTTCTGGGTGGCAAGGGACTTGTTTCAAAACTATCCATCGGTTAACCAGCGGTTATAGAGGATCCCACATTGCACCCGTTTTGGGAAAATTTCACCTTCAATAGGGTAGGTGATTCCCATAAAAATCCCCATTCTTAACACATAAAAACCCTGTATTTTAACGCTTCATTTTGTCACAAAAGCGGTAGTATTAGGGATTTTCTTTTGCGTGATTATGAAATATCTTGTGTTTCTTTAAACTTCAGCACATTTTTCATCCGTAAGTACTGACATGTGTTGTGTACAGCCAGTATGGAAACATGGATATGCATCGGGGTTAATTCTAAACACCCTTTAGTACAGCAGCTAATGAAGCCCTTTCCATAGTGCACCTCTAGTATCTCTCCACTTTCATGATCACAAATTAAAAAGGAATAATGAGACTAAATTAAAAGTATTAAAATTATTATATAACAGTGGTTAACCCAATGTGAGAAACACGTCGGTAATGTGCTAAAATTGTTTGGTATTTCCAATCATTTGATTTAAGGTGTTTTCATCAGCCTTATAAAGTCTTGTAGTTAGGGACGTAAACCACTTGGTCTTTCTCTGTATTAGGCCTTTTACCTCAATACGCATTAAAATCTCTAACACGGAATAGTTCATTGGTCGAACACCAGTTCACTTCGTCGCAGAGTTTTATCAGTTTAAGATAGCACTCCTGTACAGACTGTCCCAAAAAAAAACTATACAATCAAACTAAAAATTGTAAAAAAATATAAACTGTGATTTTTGTGGATATTTGATTATATTGTTTGACCAGATCTAAGCTAACTTCCTCGTTTTTATCCATCCAATTTGTCACCCTAAACTGGAGATAGTTTTCAATGCACACAAAGGATAGACTACCACTTGGCCCAGTTTCACTTGAAGGTTCAAGGAAAAACTAAAGGTTTGAGTGGTGTCTCATCGTGTGGGATTACAACTGTTTCCACAACAAAAGAATATGTAAAGATTAGGTCAATGGTTAGTATGCTTTGAACTAATCAATAATGACTTTTCAAACAGTGAAAAGCCCAGAAAATTTTGTTGTGGGGGGAAAATGGGAGATCACTTTCAGCGGAACCAGTAATCATGAGAATCATTTAAATTTGGGCATTTATGCCTGAAACAAGGAGGACAGCCACACGTCTCTGTTGGAGGACAAAAGTCTAGGGGGACATCGCTCTAATGGGGAGGGAAAAATTTCCCCTCCCCATTTCTATGTTCCACGATGCCAGTAAGGGAAAACATTACAAAAAAAACAAGCATGAACAAATAACAATAAAGGAAAGGATGAAGGATGTCCAAAGGCTCAGTTTACTCTGGCGAGGTGGTTTTATGAATCTACCTTCTGCCGAAACCTGGTGTAAGGCTGAGACAACACGCCTGTTTGGATTAGAATTTCCTCCATGCTAGATGTACTTTTTATTGGCAATTGTGACATATAAACTCATAAATTCTGTTATATCACAAGCAGCGGCATCTTATTATACCTATTTATTTTAATTTTCAATAGAGATGGATTGAAGTGATTTGAAATGGAAACTTGTTGATATCGGGTAGCCAAACTGGCCCAACGGGTTGTTCAAGTGTCTCAGATAATTGGGCGTAACTCCTGAACCAGACGCCCAAATTACACCAACTAAAAATCTTATGAAAGTGGAAACATTTATACAATAAGAATCAGTCAACTTCCAGTGAGATGAACTTAAGTTTTGGCCAAAAAAAATTACATCTTTGATTGTATAGTTTTTTTTGGGACAGTCTGATATTCCTCTGTGAAGGTGACTTAGTAGGGCAAATTCACCTTATACCGTATCTCTTTGTCTGATTAGTGTGTTCTGAGGTCTCTGGCTTTGGGCAAGATTTGGCGGGTTAAACCTGGTTTTGTGAGCGCTTCAACCATTCCACTTCCCTCAAAACATATTGCTGGAGTTGTTGTAGCTCCATCTGTATGAATGCCTGTGACTTCTGCTGAGGCAGATGAAATGATCGCTTGGTGTAATTTTGGCTGCTGTATTGGTTATAGCATTTCTCTTTCCTTTAGAAATGCCAAAGGATGCCGGGCATTTGTTGAAGATGTATTGCAGAAACCTTTGTTTCCTACTTCTATTGGAAAGTAGTATGTAGACATTCTCTTCTTCCAGTCAGCCACTAGATATTGCATTAGCACGCTTTCTTACATATGCATTGGATAGGTTCCCCTCCATAGGTACTGTCAGCTCTATGATGAATCATGTCTTGTTTTGGTAGAAAGATATCTGGTATCTTAGCTGTCTCAGTGATTACTGGAGGGAACACTATTTGTTTGTGTTCCTCATGCATCAGGAATATCCAGTCATTGGCCTCTTCAGAATGTTGGTTGGTCTGTCTTAGGCATTGGTAGACTGGATTTCGATAGGATTGTACCGTGGCTGTGCGAAAGGGGTGTGATAGAGGATGGAGTTAGATTTTCAGGTGGGCTGTTTTTCTTGATTGCCTCTCGAAGACGGTGAAAGAACCTGTAAGATTGCTTTCAGTGTTTGGACATGGCGCCAGTTGTGCTTCCGCTTTGTAATGAGTAGATACCAACCATTGAGGTATGGAACAGTGTTCAATGACGATAATGACATTGGCAGCATAGGCGTAAATCCCGGGGGGGATATCTCCCACCCATTTTGATGAGGGGGCTGGTCAATACGATCATCTCCCCAATGTTGATGCCCGTTCATGTGTTTTTGACCAGAAAATAACCTAATATTTTTACCATAATCGTTTTAAAAATATACTAAATTTCCGCGCGCTTCGCGCGCATTTATTCTAATTAAAATTACCGTTACATTTAACAATTTTTGAGTTCGACAATGGCGCGCACATGTGCTATTAATAGATCTTTTCAGCAACCATGTTTCATTCATAAATTGTCATCATCCCATCCCCTGTTCAAAGGAAATTTACGCCACGATGGCAGAGTCCAAGTCGGTCTTGCCCCACCGCTTCAGATTGGCAGGGGATGAGAAGTTGGATTCATTGGAATTGCGTTGACGTGGAAAAACAGCAGCCCTGGCGTCCAGACATTCAAACGTTTCTTCCAGGAGGTATTCGACTGCATGAAAGGACTCCCAGTTAAACAAATGCCCTTGTTTGCACATCCGTAAAGGTAGACCAAAGGTCTTCCCCATCTACATCTTTTATTAGTTCGATGAGGCATTTGTTTGTTCTTGATGTCCTAATTGGTTTGATCAGCGTTTGTTCTTTGTACCCAAGACAATTGTTCTCTAGAACCAGAACAAACTGTAAGCAACCTTGAATTTTACAATTAGAACCACCACTCGAATGAATTTTTAAAAAATGCGAAAATCTGAGTGTGTAATGAAATTGAGGGCGTGATTCACACAAAATGTCCATATGTTCATTTAAAGCCAAAGGATAGAGCTTTGACTATAAAAGAGAAATACTATAAAGTCAAATCTGTTGTCAACTGACCGTATTCTTTAGGCTTACATAGCCGATTGTTGGTTTTAACTTACCTCCGTTATCGCACACTACCCCTACATCATTGGAATGACTGCAATACGGGCCCGGATACCAATCACTATCACAAAATCTTATGTCGAGAGGTTTATGCAAGCAGGAAACGGCACTGAGAAGTATTGTACCAGTTCCAGGTCCATAGTATGCTTTTGCCTTCAATGCCTGTTTATATCCTAACTGGCGGCAAACTGTATCAGCTTCATGTCGACCCCATGAACGGTATTCTTGTCTATCACAGATAGTTGACCATTCCCCAGCGTGGAATATCTCTACTCGTCCTTCATGTTCAGTAGCTCCATTTACCAATCGCACTGGTAGCGCATCTGAATAATAAATAGATAAATTAAAATGCAGAGTGACCCAATAAAAACTTTACCCAAAATAAAACTGATATTTTTCCACTTTTTAAAATATAATATCAGTGGATTTTATTTTACCATAAAGAATGGGTAATTGAGCATCTTGCCTGAAAAAAAAATCATTTTTGGTTCTCAAGATATGGGCCACTGAACAATAAGTCAGCAAAACAGACTTGTCCACGGAGCAGCATTTTTCTTAGGCAGGGAAATCCCCAATGCCCAAATCGAGCAGACCGTGTCCTACCCCCTGCCCTGACACTCTACTATATACGCTCTGTTAGTAAACTACCCTGACGTGTCTCTAAGAAATACAAAAATTATAATAAATGAACAAACGACAAAATATAGGATTACTTTTATTTCAAAAACCTCAGGGGAATAATCATTATCATCAGTGTGTCAGGCGAAAAAAAACAGAGAGGAAAGCCAGAGATGAAACGCGCCGAAGTAGTCGCATATCGCAAGCCACACGGGTCGTAACACATTACCGCAACGCGTTGTGTGAAAGTCACAGCGTGTTGTGAAATTTTACACGCGCTGCGATGTCGGCCAATCCCGCGGCCAATCAGAATGATGGATTTCTGTGACGTATTTAAAAAAGACCCACAGCGCATTGCAAAGTATCTAGCAACGCGTTATGGAATCTGACAAGTTGCGAGCCTTCACAACGCGTTGTGGATCCTGACAACGTGTTGTGAAGCTCGGCAATTTCGGCAACGCGTTGCGACAATACGTTATAACCCTTATGGTTTGCGATAGTCATATTCGTATGTCTCGTTTGTAGAGGTGTATCATGTACTCCTGTATTCGGTATAAATGCGGTATAAATCTCCCAAATCCTTTTCGAAGGTAACCAGTTTCCTTTCGCTATGAAGTTTTATGAATGGTTATTGATTTTTTTGTGGAATTATTGAATAACACAATAGAATGCAAAAATATGCTTCCCATGCGTGACCTTATTCCTTTATTTTAATGTAATTTGTTTTGAAATATTGAATATTGACTATGATGTGCTGTAAGTATCAGTGTAGTGGATAGTATGTAGACCCAAAGAGGAAATGGTCTTTCATGGTTCAATGCTACTGGGAAACCAAAAGTTATCAAGCAGTGAGGCAGAGATATCCCTCGTCCGACGAAGGGGGCTGGTCTAGGATTGTAAGTTCATCCTTTGCAGTCTTTTTAGCGGAAAAAAATCGGGGGTACCACTTTTAGGGAGGTCAGGGTGTTCCGCCAAAGTCAGAAGGTAGGGAGGGGGTGGTTACCACTTCCCAGTACTTTACTGTGTAAAATGCCTAAAAATGGTACAGTATTATTATTCGTGTTTTATCATGATTACGTTTTTTTGTTTTTGTATGTTATTTTACCTTTGTTACTCAACCTACCTTTCGATGCGTTGCAGCGAACTCCTGCGAAGTGATCACATTTCTTTTTATACCAAGTACCACGAGCTTTACACATATATAGTCTGGTTTCGTTTCCTTTGCACAGAAAATCACTTAAAGAATCTTGTTCAGGATAATCGACCTTTACAGTGGCTTCCCCGGAGAGATATCCCAGTTCCCGGCAAACTACATTTGCTTCTTTGGTACCCCAGTTTGTGCTGCATATCATTTGCCAATGAGTATGCTGCGTAGGGCCACTGCCTAGGTTAAATTGAATTCGGACTGTCCCTTCGTATGCAGATGAAACATCGTCTAATCGAAGTCCTCTTCTTGGTTCACCTTAATTTTTGTATATATTGATAAAAATAAAATGCATGTCAGGATCAAGAAAAAGTCAGCCTCTGACTCTCAAGTTGCTGAAATAATTGGCCTAATGTCCAACAAGGCCTGCACTATGGATACAGTTCCTTCCTAGCTCATTTAACAGAACTTGGAATGTCTATATACTGTCATGAGAGGCTCTGGTTAAAACTATGGACCCGAGGTGACATCAATGATACTTCAAATAATTATGTGTCTATTTTTAACATGTGACACACTTTCAACCAATCAATAAACAAGAATATATTTTGAATGAAGTATATAGCACCTATCATCACTGACCAGGATAGTAAACAGTTCTCTTTGACAGGCTTATTTCCGCACACTTTGAAGCATTCTATCTTTATCCTTGTACTTTTCACACTGAACCGGTGATCGATCGACTTTTGCGATCGATCGCCGTTTTTGAAGACTAGTGCAGCCGTTTTCTGAACATTAGAGAGGCATGCGCATTAATTCCTTAGTTACGATGTAAAAGGTTTCCAAAGGAAAGATTTAATAAGCTGCTGCTTTCACAAAATACTTCAATATAAAAAAATACAAAATACTGAGATATTTACGTCAGTGTTGTGGTTGACTTTTTTAATGCTAAGGTACATGACCATCTTTTAAGTGATATGACTTGTCACCTTTGGTTTGTTACCGCACAGAAATAGCGCGTTTCCATCCTGAAAATTGAACGAACTGAGAAAGGAAATTCAACATGGCGAATAGTCTCTTACATAAGTGCATTTAGCGGACGCGTGTGCGTTGTTATTTGTGGAAGCACAACAGCGATATGTGTGTCAGAGTTGGCGAAGTATCATAATGAATTTGGTGGCTGGTTTGACGTCTACAGACGGCGATCGATTGCAAAAGGCGATCGATCACCGGCTCAGTGTGAAAAGCCTTAATATCTTTGGATCATGATGTAATTACGAGCTATAGGCTATTACCAATATCAGATTCATTGCCAAATTGACTGAGAAGGATGCATCACGTCAGGTAAAAGCGGGCAAAACCAAATATTCACTTTGGCACGAAGAAACAAATTCCATGATTGCAAATTGATTTCAAATTGTGGTTCATAACTACACATATTGAATGCCACAGTTGTGTTTTTAAAACAAATGTTATTATTCCACGGAATCCAAAATGGCGAAGAACGCTTGATTTGAATGCCATGTTCCTTAAATATGGCAGACAGGGGCGTAATTTGACCTCTAGCTATGGGTGGGCAAGGACCTGAAGATTTCTTCCTGGCTTGAAGATTGCCCCCCCTTTCTCCCTTGCCTTCAATATTTCGTCCTAAATTTTTCCAAGGGAGGGCGAGTCGACCACTTCAAATGAATTGTACGGATTTTTAAGGGTTTACTGCAATGTTTACGGGAGGAAACTCTAGTGGTTTTGTGAACCGGAAATGAGATAACGTCAATAGCGTGACATCCGCAATGAAATTTGAATGATAAATCATGTGGTTTGCGCAAATCATTTCTGGATAGTATTTACATTCCATGACTAACAGAACGTCAACAGTGTGATTTAAACATTGTTTTCAAGTTATCATGTGAAACCTTTCTTGCCATCCAGCAGTGATAGACCTGCTCCCATCTTCCTTTGACGTTATCTCAGTTCCCGTCCATTCAATCATTTAAGAAGATTTTTAGACCTAATTGTTTTGCTATTCCAATTTTGATTACCATAATTGCATTTAACACCCGCATCGTTGCTGTGTAAGCAGGCTGGATGGTAGGTGCTTTCACAAAATCGCACATCCAGTGGAAGTGGATATGAGTATCCACATTTGACATTACTCAAGAGTATTGGTCCGGTTCCAGCACCGAAATATCCCCCAGATCTCGTTTCATTAGCTCCGGCATAACCTAGTTGTTTGCAGACGACCCCAGCATCAGTTATATCCCATGCAACGTCACATACAGTACTCCATTTCCCCGAATCTAATATTTCAACCCTGCCTTCGTTTGGAACGCTGCCATTTACTAACCGCACGGGTATTTCGTTGGTATCTGAATTAAGAAAAAATAAATTGTACTTTTAAGGTGTAGGTTTATTTGTAAATGTCATCGTCATTATTGGTAATTTTAAGGTATACATTTCTACAGCAATTAATTCAGCATATATGTCAGCCATACGAAATTCATGAAAACCGACACATTGCTCCGTTTTTGGTACCAAACGTATTTCGTTGTTTTAAAACAATTTTTATGACGATCTCTTGATTATTAATCTGGAAATCCATTAACCTAAGGAATCTGTAAATATTTGTGTTCCTTAACCCTCGTCTACCTCAGCCATTTTTTGTAACAAAACTCCCGAAAGGGCGGGGGTGGTTACCACCCCCCTGTGATTTTCGTTACTGAACACCCGATTCCTGTAAATTTGGTACCAAAGGATAGTTTAGAGTTTGTTCTTTCCATTGGTACCAAAATAAGTACCAATATACCCATTACAACGTCACCATGACGTCATATGTTGAGGAAAGTACGAAAATACTGAATATAGGGTGGAAAATTATAATTTCGCAATTTTAGCGACTCAAACACCTTATTATAGCTCTAAAATGCTGTCATTATATAAAACTAGTAATTTCCCATCAAGTAGAGTCAAAAACCGCATGACGAAAAATTGAATTTTTCACTGTGTGTGTCTATGGAAATGTTAGGCATGTTGGCACTCATTTTGGTATCAATGGAAAGAGGAGGACCATAGCTATCTATTGGTACCAAAATCAAGTGTCTGTGATATTCCTGCATCATACTGGGCGTGTTGGTGCTTCTCTCCCAAAAGGGGTGGTTACCACCCCACCCCCATCCATCAATTTGGGATCACCCTGTATCCCCGGCCTGTATCTTACCTATCAAAAGCAATCATTTGAGCAGAAGCCAAGCAAGGACATGGACTCAACCATTTACCATATAACCTTTGATCTATGTAGCAGTAGTTGAAGTTGTTTCAGATTATTCGAATTTGGGTTCTGTTGGTTTGTTTGAGAGGCACATGAATTTTGCACACAGAAGACGCCACCGAAATGCAATCATTATTGACCTTTGGAGTTGCGCAAATAATGTAAATATGCAAAAGAATGACACAAGATCGGTTTAAATCCAATGGAGGGTTTTATTTAAGAGGCAGCAGAATTCTACAGACACCGGGCACGCTATTCACTTCAAACATCTCCTCTGCAGAGATGCTGTATGATTTTTACGTATAAGTTTGCACCAAATGTCAATGTGAGAGATTTACACATGGGTTCTTGTTTACTCCAAATAAAACCTGCTAAACGCCGGTAGACAGAAGTTCTATCTAGGGTACCTCTTACCTGGAAAAAAGGAATGGTACCCTAAAAAGGCTGGGGTATAATGGGTCGATCGGTTTCTTTTGAATGAACGATTGCAAATCTGCAAGCTTAATCATAAACATAAATTCATTATACTGGCAAAACGGCTCTCATTCTTCATTTATATTTGTCTTAAGATCTGACTCCAGTGCACAAATATTGTACAAGCTACTTACTTTTGGGGGCTTTGCAGGTTACAGTCGCTCTAAGACTGTCCTGGCAGTCAGTTAGTGTCCAGTCTTTACACATATCCAGTCTGGTTTCATTACCGATGCAACTGAAATTACCTAATGGTTTGTACGAGGAATAGGTATAAGCATCTGCACTATCAGCAGACGCATACCCAAGCTGTCTGCAACTATATCAGCTTTTGTGATGTCCCAGTCATCGTAGCAAATGAATCGCCATTCTTCATCGTACCTTATTTGAACAGCGCCTGATATCGCAGATATTAGATCAGAATCCCTATTGTATAAACGAAGAGCATGAAAATTTCCTAAAAGACAAATTGAAAGATGGGAAAGGTGGATGAGCAGTGAAAAGCATATAATAATAAGCCCCGGGTTCGGTTTCCGGTTTGAGACAATGGAAAGATGTATTGATCACCATGTCACGTACTAAGTACTTTCGTAATCCTATTTAATTCTTTAGAATTGCCAATTGTTTCTCCGCCATGCTTGTCGCTAGAAAGTAGATGAATACCCACCAGCAAACGCATAACATTTCCAAAGGTCAGATAAATATTGTATGAAAAAAAATGCTTTATAATGTTTTTGAAACGTTATCAAAACGTGTTGCAATGTTTTTTACGACGTTTAAAAATGTTATTTTTAAAAATTAAATTGACTTCTAAACACATTGCCGATTAATTTGTAACTTGTCATCAAACATTAAGACAGCATTTCTCAAACATTACTACACAATATCGTAAGCCTTTGTTATCGAGATATTATCAGAACATTTTACTCTTACATACAGTAAATGTTTCAGATATGTTTCTGAAATGGATTTCTGCTGGCAATTTTTCTTGACGTTTTCAAAAAATGTTATCAGATTGATGTTTTTATATTAATGTTTTGAACATTTTGCAAATATAATCAAATATGATATTGATGTTTTAAAAACATTGGAATAGTACACAAAATGGATATCCGTATACCACCTTATGCAAATGTTTGAATAATACCGCTTGATGATATTGTTTTCAGAATGTTTTCCAAACATTGTGCAAATGTTATTAAAACGTGCCGTTGAAATTGTTTTTAAAACATTGTAACAATGTCTTCATTTCGAATTTTGCAAAGAATTTAAGTTGTAATGATGCCGATTATATTGTTTTCATTGTGTTTTTCAAACATCGTTTCAAAATGGGATGTCAATTTGTTAACATATCATTATTGTCCTGTGACTATAAACGACTGTTTAGGCCTATTACTAGGCAAACACATAACGTTTTCATAATATCTATAACCATTTTCAGAATGTTTACTTCAAACATTATCGCAATGTTAATGGGATGCAAAACAGTGCACTAAACCAATTTTATTGTTAAATATTGTGACATAGGTATGGTGGATAGTTTGTTATTCTAATTCAGACCGTTATGAAATGTTTTCTTGAAAAAAATCATGATATTAGCAAATTATAACTCTATTTGACGAGAACATTTTTATAATGTTAGGCAAACATTTCGTAAAATATATCATCATGATATTAGATACTAAAAATAACAGCAACAAAAACAATAACAATTTGATTATACAACAAATAATAATATTTTTTAACTAAACAAAAACAGAAATACCAAAACAGATGCTTTATATTGTTATATAGGGCTCCATTTTGTGATTAAAATATTAGTTTATTTCTCAATTGTATTTGAGGGGGGATTTCTCACGGGAGAAGTACTTTGTTTATGATGAGGGAAAGAAAGTGGAATTCCCATAGTGTTGTTTGTGCAAAACTGATCATGCACCTGTTATTTACATCAAGGTAGAGATTGAAAAAAAAAAAAAAAAAAAAATCATAATAAGCTATCTTAGATGTGAAATAATGTATTTTAGGTCAACACTTATTTATTAACTACATTACTATACATTGTATGAGTGCCATAATTTATTTTAACCGTTGCCATTAAAATAACTTTTCTTACCTCTCACGGTGAATGGACAAACTTTTAATGAGGTCTCACTTATTTTGTAATCTACTATAAATAAGCTCCAATTTATGTGATAGGCTAAACAAAAGAGTTATGCAGAATGTATAAGAGGATTATCAGCTAGATTGTAAAATAACATACCTCCAATGACCTAAAGGATAGCAAAATCCGACAAGCCAAGTGTTGGTAAGAATTGATCTGCCAATAGAGTATGCAATAGACAGCCATGCTGTAGGGCAAGCGAGCCACATTAAATGACTACAACACTTCCACCTATAACCTGTTTTTGAATTCCAGAGATGCTCAAGTTGTACAGGTGATAGGTGATCCATTCAAATAGGTGATCCATCCAAATAAAAGCTTAACCCTTGTCTACCTGAGCCATTTTTTGGCTCAGGTCCCGGGGGGGGGGGGTACCAGACCGACCCACCCCTATGATTTTCGTTACTACCGATTCCTGTAAATTTGGTACCAAAGGATAGCTTAGAGTTTCTTCTTTCCATTGGTACCAAAATAAGTACCAACATCCCCAATATGACGTCACTATGACGTCATATGTTGAGGAAAGTACGAAAATACTGAATATAGGGTGGAAAATTGACATTTCGCAATTTTAGCGACTCAAAACACCTTATTATAGCACTAAAATGCTCTCATTATATAAAACCGTCATTTCCCATCAAGTAGAGTCTAAAACCGCCTGAAAATATGATATTCCTAACCTTTTTGGCGAAAATTATTATAAAGAAGCTCGGAGAAACTGGCGAGCACAGAACTAAATAAAGACGAAAAATACACGGTCTCGAACCCGGACCTCTCGCTTTCTAGGCGTGAGATATTACCACTGGGCCACAGAGGCGAAAAATTGAATTTCCCCTATTCTACACTGTGTCTATGGAAATTGACAGTTTTGCTGACATGCGAACTTTATGACGTCATTGTGACGTAATGCTAGGCATGTTGGTACTAATTTTGGTATCAATGGAAAGAGGACCATAGCTATCTATTGGTACCAAAATCAAGTGTCTGTGATATTCCTGTATTGTGCTAGGCATATTGGTACTTCTCTCCCAAAAAGGGGGGGGGGTGGTTGCCACCCATCACTTTGGGATCTCCCTGTACTTTACCTATACTCCGGTGCTTGTTTATTTTTGGATGAAAAGGAGCAGAAAATGCCAATTACATTAAATAATTTGGCACCACAAAGGGGGTTTTAGCAAGCCGGGAAAACCCTGAAGGGGTGGGGGGATGGGTGTTAACCAACACCCCCTTCGGTAGACGATGGTTAATCAGCACATTTGGGCGAATTCAAGCAGGATTTACCCCAGCTCTGAGTACAGAAACATAAGAAAATATCAAAACACTACTGTAATTTACTCACTTCAGTTACAAAAGGACTAAAAAACTAGTACGCAAGTTGGTTAAACACCCTTTTTTGTTGAAAGTTTTACGTGTTCTTAAAGTGTTAATGAATTGCTTAAACTTACAGGTTTTCTTTTTTAACTAATGCAATTAATTAGTAACTTGACTATTAAAACTATTGATTGTATACAATAACATCCAAAATGGGTTTCAAAACACACAAGAAAAAAATATATACCCAACAATTTTTGACGTTTTTAGCATATCAACAAAAAGTCGTCTTTCATGTCAAACTTTCTCTAAACTTTGGACCTACACTGATAAACCATCAGGGGTAACTCTGGTTCGGCCTTGTGACACATCCATGTCGTTGGATGGACAAATATCAATACGGAAATAATTGGTTTTGAGAAAATTATAAGATACGAACCTTGCCCATCTTCGCACTTGATAGAGGCCCTGGTATCGCTGTCACATACTGGTAATTTATTCCAATTGGTGGGACAATCGTCAATCCAGTTTTCATCGCCAGTGCAATTAAGGTTGTCAGTCATTACAGGAAGAGAACTAGAGAAGTATCCATAATTAAGAGTGATCGGTGGTCCAAACCCTAAGGAACGACACACAACGTTTCCATCGGCCCTTGTGAACCCATTGCGACACAACGTTCCCCATTGTCCATCGCGAAAGATTTCAATACGCCCTTCGTGGCTTGAACCATAGCTTGCGCTTAAACGTATACCCTTTATTTCAGGTTCTGCAAGTATTACAAATAATAATAATAATAATAATAAAAGTAATAATAATAATAAAACGATTATGAAAACAAAAATAATGGTAATAATAATGATATTTCTAACGTTAGCGCGAAATTTTAATTATTCATGAGCCGGTAATAAGTTGTACGACGTGCTGTGTTTAGCAAATCATGTGAGAGACAGTCCGACGTAATCAAAATTTACATAGAATGTTATTCGTCCAATGCCCTTTCTTTGCAACAGAACCACTCTGAATCCAACAATAAATTATACTGATTGGGCTTGTGCCGAACATACGCGTCACGTCACGTCGCGTTCGCGTTCTAGCCCAGAGCCAGGGCGGTGGTGCGTAGATTGGATGGGCTAGAACCCCATGAAGATCCAGCAAGGTGGCATAGGAGGTTATTCCTCGAACATACCTTTGCACCCAATGGCTCGAGATGCTGCCAATAAGTAAGCTGCCGATCAAGCTTCATTCCCAGATAAGTTGGTGTAGGATTGTTGGGCAGAGGCGCTCCATTGATGTGCATTTGAAGCTGGCGTAGAGCCTCTTTGGTGATGAGATCGAGGACAGTAGCTATGGTCTTGGCTTCACCCAGCTTGAGTCTCCAGGTTTTGAGATATGCTGCAAGTAGGGCTATATCTGTAGTAAGTGTACTTTATACTTCAGTACAGGTTCTGTCAGAGTGAAGAAGGGCAAGATCGTCGGCGTAGCCATATTGTCTAGATGTTGTTTGAGGTAGATCGCTGATATAAAAATTGAACAGCATGGGAGGCAGTACTGTTCCTTGTAGGACTCCGTTCCTCAGGCGACGCAGTTGACTCCTCTGCCCATCACTAGTCTTAAGAACAAAGCTACGGTTTGCAAGCATGTTGCATATGAATTTTACAAGGTGAAGATCCGGGATGGTCCTGAGAAGCTTGAGTGTCAAGCCCTGATGCCACACGGCCCGGTGTCATATGCTCCAGTAAGGTCCACCAAGATGACGCCTGCCTTACGACGCTTTTCAAAGTTCTCCTCAATATAATTTGTGAGTTTTATAATCAGTGCTCCGGCCACGGCGAAATCCTGCTTGTTCGTCAGGCAGATCATTCGACGACTGGATCCAGCCGGGCCAGTATCAGCCTCTCAAGGAGTTTGAAGGAAACACACAGTAGTGATATTGGGCGGTAGTTCTTGGTGTTGTCAACAGGCTTATTTGGTTTGGGAGTGCGATGATGGTAGTCCTCCTCCAGATCTTGGTAAGGACTGGATGGTAAGGCAACAAGTGTAGAACTCCTGGAGCCATTCAAGACAGCGTGGGCCGCAGTGCATCAGGAACTCCGCTGGTATATTATCAGGCCCTGGGCCTTTCCACTCATTAGTTGGCTGATAGCAGAGGTAAGCTCATCTAGTGAGAAGGGTGTTTTGCATATTCTTAGTACACGTGCATTTGCTGGTGAACATGTTAGTGACACATGAACATAATTTATGAGTACCTTTAAAATTATCCTTGACCCTCAAAACATATGTTTCGTCATCTTCCATGGGCAGGTATGTGGAATATTGGCCAGGATATGCCCAAATATGGATTTTTAGGTAATGGCGACCCCAATTTGCATATTATGACATCATAGGGCCATCTGGAAATGCTGAAAATCGTCCAATCGTGATCTTTGACCCTCGAAACATAGGTCCAGACACCTTAATTTTCCATTTATCAACAGTATTGGTTGAGATATATCGAAAATTGTATTTTTCTGTAATGGCGATACTAATTTGCATAAATTTGCATAAAAATGATACGCGGGACACTTTGATTTTTTTAACATAACTAATCGTTTTATATGCATAATTTCTGATATAGGGACATTGATTAGAAGTTTATTTCAGGGGGTGCACGAACACCTCTTCTACCCACTAGACTAAACGCCTTCGGCGAAAAATAAGAAAATAAAACATTTTCTAATAAATATCACACGTTACAAATATAAATGTTAACACCGAAGTTTGGTGTTAATTAACCCCAGAGGTTGTGGTCCCGTATTGATTCCAGGAGAGTGTTAAATTACACCAGTAGTGTCAATTTGGCACACGGCAGTGTTAGAAAAATAATCAAATCCGATTATGGTGTAAAATTAACACCAAGCAGTGTCATCTAACACCAAGCTTTGTCTTAATATAACACTAACATGATGGTATTTAACACCGAAATGGTGTAAATCTAACACCAGTGGGTGCAGTCCCCTATTGATTCCAGGAGGGAGTTAAAAATTAACACCCATGGTGTTAAAGTTAACGCCCAGTTTTTTTCAGTGTAGCTTTCTCCAAACTATGGTAGTATTTCTCAGATTTTCATGCAGATGAGTGCCACTCATACATGCAGCTAGGAATGAACCACAAGGTTACGGATATTCTCCAAAATATAACTTTTCTTGTTACGCTCATCGCACGGGAATTATGTACATTACACGGACTCATTACCCGTCCAAGGAATAAACATTGTTTTAAGCTTCATGTAATCAGGGATGA
Source organism: Ophioderma brevispina (assembly GCA_023653785.1). Classification (NCBI taxonomy): domain Eukaryota; kingdom Metazoa; phylum Echinodermata; class Ophiuroidea; order Amphilepidida; family Ophiodermatidae; genus Ophioderma; species Ophioderma brevispina. Next base: position 15,903 of record JAMKCH010015883.1, read on the forward strand.
GCATGATGATAGCATTATGATTTCCATGCAGTAGGTCCGGGTTCGATTCCCGGGTGGAGTTGGGATTTTTCTTTTTGGTCTCCCGCCAACTTTTGTTGGCGAAGGGGGACTATAGAAATGCTCCCGTCTCATTTCTGGTCATCTGGGGTCATCTGAGGTCAATTCACTGCAAATGGTTGTATGGTCATGAAACTTGGTGGGGGTGGTCAACATTCAGTGCTGAACATTTTGAAGGTCATTTCAAGGTCATGTGGGGTCATTCAAGGTCAAATCCCTAAACATGTGGTAGGATGATGAAACTTGCTGGGTGCGGTAAACATTCAGTGCCGAAAATTTTGAAGGTCATTTCAAGGTCATGCGGGGTCATCCAAGGTCAAATCACTATGCATGGTTGTATGGTCATGAAACTTGGTGGGTGTAGTCAACATTGATACCAGAATTTTTCAAGGTCATGTGGGGCCATCCAAGGTATTGCAACTGCTATGGTAGGAGCCTCTCTAATTTTCATTTTGATATCCAATTTACCAAAAGGCTGTTGTACTGAGACACAACCCCAATCTTCTAAACTAACAACTCTTGTCCGACCCCAACGGATGATCCCTGTCGCACAAAGACGCAAACGAATATGATCTAAGGCTTTTATGTAATTGTAAGTTCATCCTTTGCGATCATTATAGCAAAAAAAGTTGTACCAACTTCAGGAGGTCAGGGTGTCCCGTCAAAGTCGGAAGGTAGGGGGTGGTTGCCACCTTTATATACTTTACTGTGTAAAATGCCAAAAATGGTACTTTATGTACGTATGATACTACTGTAAGCAAATACTGACAATATTTGTATTTTGTCTTATTATTTAGAGTAATAACATTGTGTATGTTTACTTTGACACCCGGTGTGAAAGTAATCATAGTCCGGGCTCCATAGACGACAACGGAATAAAGCGTGAAACTAATGTTGCGTGAAGAGTCAACTGAATCGATCGCCCTATTGTTCACCATTGTTCCCGGACTGTGAGCCCGGAGGACCATATCTCCTGCCACACCGGCATTGCCAAATAAATACCAATTTTGCTTGCATGAATGGCAAAAAACGGTCGTAAAACCGTTGATTTTGGCGATTTGCTTACAAATATAAATTACAAACTATGACGTCAATAAACTTGATATGTTTGTACTTGATTTTAAGAAAGGGCGTAATAGCTACACACTGATACTAAACAAGATGATGTTTGCCGCTTAATTACGAAAAAATCAGGGGGTGGTGCTAACCACACCCTCCCCCTGGTCGAGAACGTAGTACAAATACCCTTCGTTGGACGAGGATTAATTAGCGTAAATTGTTAGGATAAGCAAAAAGGTATGGAGGAGTAGGCTCATGGATATGGAGGGTAGATGTTGAGGGAAGGATTGATCAGGACAGCAGGAACGATATAGGACGGGTAGGGATAGGTTTGGATATTAAGGGTAAGAATTGTAGCAGGGAACGTAGATATGGACAAAGGATAGGAATCGTTAGGGTAGCAAGGATGGTAGGAATCGGGGTATTAAAGGATGGTACATATAACTTGATAGGGAGCGCAAAGAGGGTTAGTTTTAACAGAAGTGGTAAGGAGGGTAGGGATGATTTTGATAGCACAAAATCAACGGTAGGTAGGATAGGGAGGGTAGGGAAGATTAAAATAACACAGATGAGAGGAGAGAGGGTAAGGGTGGATAGGGAAGGCTAAATAGGATAGCAGAAATGGTAGGAAGGAGAGGGAAGGTAGCTATGGTGAGAGACTGGTAAGAAGGGTAGGATGGTTATATGATAGCCAATATCGTAGGGAGCGCAGTGATGATTAGGATACCAGGGATGGTGTGATCGATCCCCGGGAGGCACTTGTATTCCAAGGTGGATATCATGCTCGTGTATGGCCTCTCAAAACCCACTCTAAGAACGTATTTTCACTTGGCAAGAAAAAAAAACCCTAAGGCGACGAAAAAAGAAAACCCTGTTTTACGGGCGAGCGGACCTTTCGAGTAGGGTCGGTCGGTCGGGCGAATTTTTTCTTTTTATTTTTTTTTTTTCTTTTCTGGAGCTCAAAATTGGCCTAAAATAGCCCCAAAATCTGAAAAATCAAGAGAAAAAATTAAAAAAAAAATTTTACAAACAAATTTTCTTTAAAGTATTTGCCAAAATTGATCAATTTGGGCTAAAAACAGGCTGATTTTTACATGATTTTTGGAAAAAAAACTTCTTATAAAAAAAAAAATCTGCAAAACTGAAAAACAGGGTCGGTCGGGCCCGTAAAACAGGTTTTTTTTATTTTTGTCGCCTAAACAAAGTACTTGTTGCATTTTTACCCTAAACACTATTTGGTGATATTGCTAGTTACCGAAACGAATTGAGTGACTGTTTAAAAATGCACCCTAAACAAGTATTTGATCTAATTTGCTACCCTAAATATTTATAGTGGGGTCCATAAGCCATGAACCATACACCGAAACAGGCTATAGTCTCTACCATGTCCTGATAAAGGAAATATCCAGATGTTTCATTGAGTTGTTTATGTAATTTTAAAAGTATTCAATTGCAAGCGCCCGTCACTGCCGTACATTCTCTAAAAGACGTCTAACATAATTATCTAGTAACATAATTTTGAAAAAACCCTAATTCAATCTAGAGCCTAATAAGTTTAAGAATTAAATCCCATGCATTTAAATCTCGTCCTTTTAAAGTATTGTCCTATATAAGTATTTGGAATAATGGGTCTGGTCGTAATTGACCGATTATATTCTGCCAAATTCATTCTTTTCATGAAAATACCAAATACTAAAATATTCATGGTTTTGATTGACAAGACCAGACCCTAATTCTCTGTGCACATACGGGTCAACGATCAGTCATTAACTATCCTGTCCTAAATGAGCTTTTTATTCTGCAAATTCATCAAACCTTCATTGAAAAATCCGTACTAATAGTCATAGATTTTTTTTTATTGCACAAAGACGGGACCCGATTCCGTCTCTGTAAAACTACAGCTACACAGCGATCAGTCATTTATGGTTTTTTGTAGAATTTGACGCGAGTGAAATGGAAAAATCCTCATTAGGCCTGTTAAAGGTAAGGAGACGCAACATAGAGAAATTTAAAAATAAGGCATCGTCCGTTGCAAATAGGTGATTCTTCAAATTCAGGAAAACGATTTTAAAATTCACTCGGGAATATACCATGTGAATTAGCAGAAAGTCGTTGAAACAAGGAAAATCCATTATTTTCGCAGCATTTATGTTGATTTTTGCAAAGCTATTCAAATTTTCACACCCTAAACACGTAAAATTCACGTGAGAAAAGCATACCTATTTTTATATGTTTTCGATTTGGTAACCATAAAACAATGTACGCGCCGTACATCGGGCCTGCATCTAAAACAACCACCGACCCTAATACGAGTTTTGTTAACGAGCATAATATCCTCCTCGAATACAGTTGCCTCCCCTGATCCTGGGGATCGATCGAGGGTTAAATGAGCAGAGAAGGTAGGAGTGAATAGGCATGAATAGGGAGGGAATATAGGGGGGAGCATGATGATAGAGAGGGTGGGGTAAGATGTTAGAATAGTTGGGAGGGGTCAGGGGTAAAGAAGGTAGGGATGTAAAAAGAACACGGTCATAAGGGGAGGGTTGGAATGGTTGTAGGTATGAGGGTAAGGATAACAGGAATGGCTATAAGAGGAATGGAAATGTATAATTCACCAAAAATGTTCCCTAAGGAGGGCAGGAGGAATGGTTTTAGCGTAGCAGGAGTCCATTGGAGTGCGTGGTAGGATGGTTAGGATAGCAGGAAGTGTAGGGATTAGAAATACGGCTGATATGGAAATGGGAGGATAGCAGCAGTGGGTGGTTTGAATCAATCCTATGATGCATTGCATTGTTCCTATACTGTAATGTATAAACACATGTCAGTACTTAGAGTTAAAAGTGTTTGAAAAGTAATCTTCGTAAACCATAGATATGTCATAATCATACTAAAAAAAATCCATAAGTATTAGGGCTTTGTGAGATAAATGAGGGTTTTAAAAGTCAGGATTTTTATGTGTTTAAGAATAGGATGTTTATGGGATCACAGCCTATGAGGTGAAATTTCCCAAACTGGGTGCCATTATGGGATTGCCTCAAACACCCTCTTGGATAGCAGGGTGGTAGTCAGATGTGTACGAAGATAGGGTGTAAGGGTAAGAATGGTTAGGGTCGTAAGGGTGATAGGGAGTTTTAGAAAAGCAATGATGGTAAGAATGGTTGGTAAGTGTAGGGCTATCGAGAAGCTAGCGATTTCGTTTATTTTAATAATTTAGCAATTAATATATTAAAAACATAATAGTAAGAAACCTGACATAATCTCTGTGTATTATAAGTATGTTAAAAGGTCGATATGTTGTAGATTTTTACATATTTTGTTATTTTAGATGCTATCTTTTACTTATTAACATTGTAACATAATTATTAGTGTCATTGTTCTTGATAATATGTATCCTATAACTTTTGCAAGAACGGTTGAGTTTTGAAGTGTTTTGGTTGAAATTCGGCCGAGTAGTTACAATGCTTCGTTTCTCGAGTGCGTGATAAACCAAAAATCTGTTATTACGATCTACAAGACTTAACAACCATGTAGTGGGTTCCCGTATGATCGGCCGCAGGGGTTGACCCTGAACAATTGAGGGGTTTCGGCTCTGAAGCAAAATCACATATACACAAAATTTTGGGTATTTCAGGTTATATTTTTTATTCCCAAAGAATAACACAAAAACACCACCATTTAACCTCATATTAGACGTATTGCATAGGTCTTTTACATAAATTATTGCTTCTACCATCAAACCGTAAATTTGTGTACCACGTATACTTATGGGGCGTGATGTGCAAGTGACGGCTCTCTATCAAGTAGGAGAACACAAAGACATAAATCCGCAACAAGCAACTTTAAATAATTCATAACTAAAAGAGAAGAAGTAGAAGTTAGGTGTGATCAATAATACGGCCCATTTACTCAATATATTATTCGGGGTTTAAACGCCATCCATTGAGGTTTGCCGATTTTGGATAAACCACTACTTGACATGAATTAATGGAAATGATTCCCAAATTACAAAAGATGTCCAATTTAGGGATAATATGATTGTGTTATACCCATATACCCAGGTAAAAAAACCAACATTTTTTTTTGGTTGATTTATCCCAAAATTGATAAAAAACATTCATATTTCCATTATATTTAGCATACATTGCCTTGAAAAAGGCCTTTTTAGTGTTTACTTTCTGTCAAGTAGCCCTCAATATGATCGCCAAAGCAAATTAAAAGTGGTTCTTGTAGATTAGCAATCCCGTAAGAAGAGCTAGGAAGCATCGCAACTTTGAAATTAAAAAAAAAAAATGACTGAACTGATCTGACAAAACAATCAGGAAGGGGGCGCTTGTCAAAACTTGTCAAAACTTCTGAACCAAATATCCACATTACACCAAATACAATCTTGTCAAAGATGGGATAATGGACGATCAAAATAGACACAATAGTTGCATATTTTTTTCAGAAAAAAATCGCTCTGAATCCTGCGTTTTTATTGACACACGATGTAGTGTGACTAAATGAACATTTTACAACCAGTGTGATTAATGTATATTAGTTCATTCTATAAATATTACCCCAGGACGACCTATAGATCACAGATAGGACAAACGATATCTATCTTTTAAACCTTAGGAGTAACGCAAGCCTTGTGAACGTGCCCCTTGGCCTCAGCTGCTCCACAGGATGGCAACTCATTATTTTCCTCTTTGGAAATATTCTCTTTTGATGTTATGCACAAAAATATATACGGTCGACCACATTGTATTCAGGCGTGCATTGTAGTTATTTTCAATTGCGCTATTATTAATTGTGAAACTCTGCAAGGTTATACAACTTCCACTTCCGTATTCCGTATACTGTATCTGGCATGGGTTAATAGTAAGTGCCAAATATTTCTATAAATCCACTTCCGTCTGGTGTGGAGTTCAAGTCTAATTTATTAAGTTTATGAGATTAATATATCATTATAATGTGCAGGTGATTTGACTTGATACCTCCTCTGTTCTGGTGCAGATTTACATAAAGCGGCACTGGCACATTTTCACAAAATATGAAATTTCTTCAATTTGCTCGCAAATGATAGTCTAGACCATTGGAAGAATACATATATATTTTACACATCAAAAATAGATAGCGCATTAATATTAATAAGAGGCTAAAGGCATCCAGGTAACTTGTAAGTTTGCCGTAATTTTAATCAACACATATGTCTATTACATTGAATATCATAGACTTGTACTCATTGATATTGAAACCACAAAGGTCACAGACCCGTCAAACAAGGTGGATGCCGTGGAAATCAACCATGGCGTGCGTTTTTTTCTTGTGTTAAACGCCATTTCGGTCGTCTGTTGAATTAAATGACATAAAGGGCACTGATTTGGGCTTAATCATTTCAGATGAGGGCTGATTTATATAAAAGCCTTACAACCATGCAAAAATATCAATTTTGAAAAATCTTTAGAGTGCGCTAATTTTCAAATGTGCAGGTGTCTCTTTAAGTGCAACCTGAATTTGGCACTTTATATATGATTTGATACGCTTACATGCCTTTCTTGCCGGAATTAGATTGTTGTTGCTGCTCATCATTTAGCGCGAGAGCTAGCAACCCATTGTAAAACAATCTCGTATAGTTTTGTACTATCTACTCCCTAAAGCTTTAAAGACACTATCATGATTTGCTAAATCAGAAAATCTAAAAAACATCAAAAATAAATTTTTTCATGCAGTTACAATTACAGTTTCCAACATCCCTGCAAATATAAGCCCTGAAGCAACCTAATAAGGACAGAATCGAAATTTAATCATAACTGTCCGTACGGAAACTTACTACAACACTTACTACAACATGGAAATTGAAGTGGGGAAATCGCATCTGGAACAATTGCCGTTTTCTTCCTTTTCTGTCAATTTTTTTCAGTTGGCAAAGGTAACTTATTAGAATTCTACAGACTTTCCTCACTTTGAAGCTATTCCTGCAATTTTCAAATATTTTTTCATCACTGAATATAAGTGTCTTTAAGTTAAAACACAAAAATCAACAAGCTTGCACAATTTCAGCAAGTCGTACGAGCGAACAATTGGAGTTGCTCCAATTTAAAAAAACATGGTGCAATTATTGGGGAGCTTATGGGCTTAAAATAGCAATTAAGTTTTATTAGTAGGGGAGAGTTCGACGTATCATTGAATGCAACGATCTGGTTTTGACATTTTTTGTGTCCCCTTCATGGTAACCAGCATTTTGGAGACAGTCAACTATCCTTATTATAATCCTACGATCGAGCTCTATCAATAATTTCATCATTTATCTATATATTCCCTTTTGATTGATGTTTCGGCTTTCGGCTGGAGATCGTCCAAATTGTATTTGTTTGAATCTGCCCAAGTAAGACAATACTTGGAGTATAGGTTTGCACATGACTATATCATTTTAACAATTTGGACCCTGTGAAATCTCTGCCTCTGTCTATCCCATCCCCCTCATTAATTTTGCCAGCACAGATTTTTTTATACATAGCACAAATGGAATGTGGTTGCCGGAACGGCGTACGTCGTACATCCAGAGAAGTTTTGATGGAAGTATCATGCGGTACCTAAAAAGGTTGCTTCGTGCTATCAAACCCATGAGAGGCTTTAAGTAGGGCACGACATACACATGAATGTTTAGGATACCTAAACCTTTCAATGCATCCCCGGTACCATATAAGCAACAATTTCACCGAAGCAAGAGATTATAAAAACGAAAGTGTCGTTGCAAGCGATAACAGCCTCATCAACCATTCTTATCAGTTTAATCAAAGCGGAATACAACGGTATGTCAGAGTCCAATACCAAGGGGTGACGGTTTTGAAGAGTTGGTTGAGTTTGGGAGTTTCAATGGGAGAGTTTCGAGGTTGGAGTTTGAGTCGCTTTTATTTAATCTCAAATATTCGAAGTACTGTAACATGTGAAATTGGTTAATTTGGCTATTGATTTCTATTTTGGTTTTACTGTTAATTATAAAGACTTTCCTTATATTGAAATATGTAAATGTGAAGAGGAAGACCTGGTGAAATCTGCTGCCAACAAGTTCATCATAGGCAACACTTAAGAAAACCATTCGAACTGATTTGAACTCTGTGTATCATCCACGCGTCGCAACCAACTCTTTTTTTTCTCCATTTGGCAGAATGTTTTCACGAATCTGCAGTCGACTGTTATTGTAAGGAACAACCTAGCAAACACAAACGATTAGAAACGTTTTCTCCCTCCAGGTTTGATTTTTTTTACTTGTTTTATTTTTTTAAAGGGGTAGAGAAAAATCATGACTAATTTGTGAGTGTTTTATTGTTTTTTTGTGGTTTTAAATAAAAAAACCAACCCATTGGCGTTATTTTGCAACGTTCTTTAAACTTATTTTCTGAAAACGTTTTAAGGAACGTATTTTACGACGTTTATAATACGTTATGATTTTGTTACATGGCAGGACAGACATTTCTGATGTTTTATTAAGACCCTTAGAAGAACTTTTTTCTACACACACTGGCCAAAAGTTATTGCAACATGCAAAAAAGCATTTATGCCTATATTCAAAAATTGTTTAAAATTGTACCAGGGAGTTCCTGATTACACATTACGTAATCATAGCCAAAGTTGTGATTTTCCAACAATCTGTTTCCTCCCAGAATCAAGTTTGCGAAAAACGCTTTAATTTGATTGCATGATCCTTAAGTATGGGCGGGTTAAAGGCGCTGGCTAATGATGACCTTGCCGATTGTACTCCAGAAGAATACAAGCTACGAACGTCAAAAACGCTGCAAAATAGTCGTTAATTGACCTTATGGTAGTTTGTCAGGGTTTGCTCTAATGTTTAGGCAAAAAAAATGTGTGGTTGTGTGGACCGAAATGAGATAATGTCCCACTAAAAGATGGAAGCACTTTCATCACCGTTGTACTCTGAAATTTCATGTCAAGAAACTCATCAAGGTTCACTTGATAACTTGAAACAACTTTTAAATCACACCGTTGATATTGTGCCTTGTTTGGCATGCATGTAAACGTGTATTAGACATGATTTACTTAAAGCACGTGATTTTAATCATTCGAATTGCATTTCAAGTGCCTCCAATTTCTTGATTTTTTCGAAGACCGCTGTCTTCCATGGGACTTTACTAATTTACGCGGTCACACAATCACTATAATTTTATCTCATAAAACATAGGGAAAAACCCCTAATGAAAAATTCATTAAGCGGCTGGCTTTGAAGCATTTTTTGGTTTGTGTCTGTATTCACTTCTGGAGTTGCAATCGCCCAAGTATCATTTTGGTTCCTTTAATCTCCATAAATTGAGGGGACATGACAATCAAATCAACGTTGATCAGGGGCGGATCCATGGATTTGAAGAAAAGGAAAAATTAACTTAGGGGGGTATGAAGGCTGAAACTGTCCAAAATGGGATTGATTTTGCAAGATTTGCAAGAATTGAAAAGGGGAGCGAGACAAATAAGAAAACTCCATGGATAAGAGAATGGGTAGTAAAAGTGGGAGTTAGGGTCTTAGGCGATAGCGTCTGTATGTAAACACATAATTTGGCATTTAATAGTATTTTGTTGTCAAAAATTTATGGTATAATTTGAAATCAGTTGGTGATAATGAAATTCGTTTTCTACATGTTGCAAGCCCGCTATTTACTGACATCAAAAGGTTCCAGAATCTTAATGATGCTGTCCTAGGTGATATACAACGTGCATAAAAAGTCGTTCCAGAAGGTTTTCAATTAAAACCCACATTTGGTAAGTATAACACTTTTCTGAAAACGTTATTTTTCGAACTGATGTAAATAAACTTGGCAACCTGTTTCAAATCATATAACATTAATTTGTTTAAACATTAATTACGTTGCTAAACACACAATGTTTCCAAAGCGTTAAATAGGTTTTAGCCTTGGCATGTTTTACAAACGTTTTTAAAACGTCACCTGTGATAGGTATAGGGTTAGGGTAAGGGGGATTTAGGTTAGGTACAAGATGGTCTGTACTAAAAAGCTAGTTATTAAACTGATCACTTAATTTGGAAAAAACTAGTTAAAAAAACACTCGCCTGACCTACACTTCTAGAATTTAAATAGAAAAAACCTATTAAAAACAGTGGCTAGCTGGTTAAGGATTAGTGTTTAGACTTCCACAAAACCGGCAATATACAAAGTTCGTCTATTAAATCAAGTGCAAAGTGTTCAAAAGTTTGTTACCCTTTCAATATACACCTGGAAAAACAGCAATTTCATTGTTTTTTCTCTTTTATTAATTATTAGTATTTCATTAGGCCTTTAATCAATGTTCTTTTAACGTTTGGACGTTCTAAGTGGAACGTTTACGTTCTCATAAAGTTTAGAAACGTTTTTAAATGACGTTATTACAACGTTTTTGACCTTTCACAATAAAACGTCCAGAAAACGTTTTGAGGAAACCGTAACCGGAAGTAAACCGAACGTTTACCAAAAAACTCTTACAGAAGAAAGATGAAGAAGATACCAGTACCGGCAAAAAAAGAGAGACAAAGCAGATTACAAATTAACTAACGGCAAAGAAGTATACTATCCTACGTAAAAAAAATATTCACTTTTTGTTTTTTTTTTTTTTTTACAATTATCAAAATCGGATAAAAGCATAGTGGACAAAAATCAACCAAGGCCCACGTGCCCAACCGGAGGAACTGACGAGTAAGCTACTAGTCTAGTAAGTGAGAGGTGTTCGCGTTTTACAAGACCAAATCGTGACTTTTCAGTTCTATGCTTATTCAGTGGGCGGGGTTAGGAAGCCAAAACACGCAATCTTAGATCGATTTAGACGCGCAAGTGTTTCCGCGCCGCGGGTAAAAGGTTGACCGACAGTGCACGCAGCTAGACGGTTGGTTCCATTTTTGACCGCGGGGGAATGGAATATGTTTACCTTTTAACTACGATTATTTAAAATCAAAATATTTTCGGTGATTAAAACAACCAAAGCTAAATAAAGAAGAGTATAAAAGATAGATTTGTTGTTTTGCCTATCTAATCTCGCGTCATATCGGATGGCAGCCCAATATTTTATCGTGTGGATACAGGCTGCGCCGGCATCCACTACTCAAAAATTGGACTGCCAATCCAATATGACCCGATATTTAGATAGGCAAAACACCAAGCCATATTTTTATTCTTAAGTAACTACCCTACATGTCGAGTAATGGTGGGTTCATAATTCATCGGCAGAAGTCGGACCGACGCTAGTCTTTCGAAACATGCTTTGCGCGCCAGGTGCATGGACATACGCGTTGAGTAAAAAGCATGTTCGAAGGGCTAGCGTCTGCAGAGGCTGCTGATAAAGTATGAACCCACCTCAAGTCATGGTTTAATGTATAGCCTTTGTGTGCTACATTATTAGGACTAAGGTAATTTTTGTGTTGATTAAGAGTGATTTAAAGTTGTAGCATGAAGTCAATCAATATGGCAGCCGAAAAAGTGAATATATTCAAAAACTCTTGACACAATGTCTAATATACGTTCAAGTAACACTAAATTTTTTGTGTCATGAAACAATTAGCAAATGGTCCCCATGATCCATAATATCGTTTGCTTTAAGGAATTACGTGAGCTTTGGTCTGTAATCAACGGACATTTCCCTTCCTCTAGTGTAGTTTCACTTAGTGGCTGAAAGATCGCTAGGTGCAATCTTTTTCATATGCCCCATGTTTACAGGCGCTTCGACGATCGTTTTTAAACAAGCTTCAAGTGCCTTATGAATGCCGCCGATGTCTTTCTCTAGGCCAATTAACTCAAGTGCTAGTGTTGTTACTACATTCCTCTGCATCCATTGTCTCGTCCCCACTACAAATACTAGTTGCAATTGACATCTATGTCAGGTCTGACAAATTCAGGCATTGTTTTTCAGCCAATCGTGTTTTTCATAACCCAGATCCTTTAGTTTCATAATGTCATACCTTGGTGAAGATTCCACACACCAACCAAGACAAAAATTGTTATGGTGAGTCTGGTGGATTTTGAGGCGGTTTACTGAAAGATATGACCATCATTTTAATTGTGCAAATGCATGTCCTTAACTGTGACTCAATCTGGTCAGGTTGTGTGGCATGATGCTAGGGCCTAAACGTGCCATTCACAGTTGCGACTTCAGTTTTTTTAATTTATTCCTCCATTTTCATTGGTGGGCTCATTGCCACATAGGGCTCAGGAATTACTTAAAATGCGCACAACGGTGCGCACGGCAGCTAAGTCGTAATTTTCAAATTGAGGATGGAGGGATTATGATTTCATTTCGTTTAAGGCACAATCTCATCCTCAGAGATCCTGGGCTGCATAGATGGGTGAGTTGTTGGGCTTCCTATTTGCAGTGCCCATTATAGGGGGTTTTCCCGGGTAAGATCCTTCCAATCGGGGGGTTTCGGCCTCAAAGATAAAATTCAAATCCCACCAAGCAATTTTTCCTCCCATCGCAAGCGCAGAGATGCATCAACGCCACCCACAATCTCAGTTTTGTTTGTAACGAAGAAGGACAGAGTCTGCTTCGACTTCAACAAAGTTGGGTGTTTCCGTGCCAATTGCTTCTACACTCCACAATGTTCTAAGTTACGTTAAGGTTCACACGCACGGGCTAAAACCCTGCAATCGAGGTGGAAAATTTTTGAACGCGCATCATGCATTTGCTGGCTGTGTCTTTGCCTTTGTTCGGAAGTACCCTTCTCCTATTATGTTGATGAATATTGCACTTTTGGATATTTCTCAAAAGAACTCTACTTCTGCTATTTTAAGATTGGGTTTTTTATGAGGGCTTCAGGTTAGGTTATTCTGATGATCGCAGTCACCGAGACTCGCCACATTCTGAACTCTGTCTCTGATAACCCTCAACAGTTTTTGGACAAAAGCTCACCCAAGGAATTAAAATTAATAGTATTGCGGGTGTCCATTTGACTTTAGACCAATTCCAAATCTTATTGTTTCATCAACCGATCGGTGTTGTTTTTTTTTCCAAAAGCTGAGCCGGGAAAGTTTTGTCTCATTCAACATCTTTTGCGGAAGTGGGTTCTGTTAATATGGCATTTGTACGGGATTTGTTTGCGTGTGCCACTATCAAATTTGATGATCGCCCGTGAATTTGTGGTTTTCATGCACCGGCAAAAAGCAGATATCGAATCTGCCTTTCAAGCTCTTCCTGTAAATCCAGATTGATTTTCAATTGCTGGGGGATGAACGTTTCAAGAGAAGTTTATTTGATAAGGCCCTCCAATAGGGCAACCCTGTTCGCCTCTCTCTTTGAGACCACCTCAACATGTTTAGAATGGCGGCAAAGGGAGACTGGGTCGGACAGGATATCCCATTATGCTGATGATTTTATTTTCGTAGCCGTAGTCGAGTCTGATCCTTCAAAACCTGCTGCTTGTTGTCGTTTACTTAGAATTTTTGAGATTAGGCGTGCCACTGGCACTTTGAGATAAGACTGTTGGTCCTACACGCAAAAATTGTGTATTTAGGCCTCAATCGAATTCCCATGAATATGGCGGATCTCAATACCCTCTGGAAAATAGCATCTATTGTATTAAGGTGGCAAGTATGCGCTTGATTCCTCTAAGATTACTTTGAGGCAGTTGCAATCTGTGATTGCTCTTGTATTTGTCTGTAGCTATCTCTCCAGGCCGTGCCTTTTTACGTAGGTTAATTGATCTAACCAGAAGGCATGAAAAGACCATATCACAAGAGGAGGTTTACTTACTGTTGGGGCTACAGATGAATTTAACGATGGGTTGGTCTTTTTGCGTATTATAATGGTGTTTCCATCATCCCTGAGCAAAGTTGTTTGGGCGAGGAAACCTTCAATTTTTCACTGACGCTAGTGGGGTTCTATGTTTTGGTGTTTTATTTTAACGGTAAATGGTTTCAGGGCACATGGCCAATTAGTGCAACAATAAGGGCTATCGCTTGGAACGAATTTTTCCTATCGTAGTTGCCGTCGTTCTTGGGGCGATTGCTCGTTGTAACATGTAATACTTTAGGTGTGATATGAGAGCGGTGTGTCCATTATGACTAGGCGTCTGCTAAAATACCACCCTGAGATCATGAAGCTAGTTAGAATTTTTTTTTTAATTTCGAAAATTAATATTTCTTTTTGTGCAAAGCATACTTCCCTGGTAAACAAAATAATCTTGCTGATGCCCTTTCTCGCTTCCAGATGATCGGTTTTTGGGCGGAAGCTCCAAAATACAGCACCACAGGTACTATCTCGGAATTCTTATGCAACCTTAGCGTGCACAATGCACGGCATTTGCTGCATGCATCATTATCCAAATTACATGGAATCTTCTAGAAGGGGCTCTCGTAGGCTTTATTAGTTTTCAAGAGAATTGGAATTGGGTGGTTTTTTGGCCCTGTTCTTCTAATGATATCGGTGCTTCATTGCATTCCTTGATCATAGAAGGTGTGGCACCTTCCTCTATCAATACCCGAGATTTCTGCCATATCGTTTGTCCAACAAAGTCAATGAGTGGTCAAATCCAAACTGATACTTTTTAATTAAAAATGAAGTAGGGTTGCCGGCGTTATATACATCTCCAGATTCTAGCGTCTATTACCTTCTCAACGTTTAGGCCGCTTGATTTCCATTTTACGTCTTGCTTTCTTCTTTTGAGACTAGCCTTTTTATTGGCCTTCTTTGGTTTTTTGAGGGTGGTGATTTGTCTGTGCTATAAGAAAGGGGATTGTTCAATGGTTCTTTCAGTCTGTGATGGTTCTTTTTGTGATTATAACCATGGTTGGCATGGAGGTCAGGATAAGATTTTCTCGCCAAAACTGATCAAGTTGGCAAATCCTCATTACCAAGATTGCACAATATATCCGACTTCAGCATTTATGCCCAGTACAGCTATGACGCCGATTATCTTGTTCCTAAGGTCATCGGGCACTCAGGGCGTCTCTGGTCTGGTCTTTTGTTCATTGGTTCGGGGGGTGACCCTTCTTTCCAGCTTACCAGTTCGTCATGTTTTGCGTTATAGGATCAAACTCTTAGGTTAAACCCCTTCAGATTTGTCGGTGCACACATAGCTTTAGACCATTGGTGCGGCCAATTCAAGCGTTGTTTGCGGGTTCGGGATGACCAAATTATGCACATGGGGAGATGGAAGTCTGGGTTAATATTGTTCTTACATTAGACCTCACATCTTTGACTCCCCTTTGATCAAATTAAATTCCTGTGCGAAAACATACTTTTCTCTTATTTGTGTGTTTCCTCGGTCAATTCCACCCCATATTTAGCTTTAGTAGGTTATCTTTACACGTCTGTACTTGTTAGTTTCCAATTCATACACGTAGTAGGGTTTTTTTCATGATTCTGGCCAGCTGTCATATTCTTACAGGTTATTTGCTGAATATATGTTTTCAGTAGGTAATAATATCCCTGCGTATATAGGATAGATTTTTGTGGCTATGTTTTTTTTATCAAGTCTACCTTGGGTATCTTAATAACTATGGGTGGTTACTAGCTATTTTTCTAACACGTATTCACTTGATATTTTAAATTCGGAATATTTGTTCCTGTATTAGGGTGCTTTTGGTACATATTTTTGTGGTACTCACTTTTTTATTTTTGTTACATGTAATTAATTCGATGTCATTATATCATTTTCGAGATTTCTTAGTTTTCAGTTCGTACTTTTCAATCTCCACTGTCAACGGCAATGTTTTTATCCAAGTTGTATTTTGGGTTTATTTTCACTTGATCACACTTTTTGTGCTATAATTTACACATGAATTTATCCTAATCTAATTGTATTAACCCTGACACCCTGCAATGCACACGAAGTATTCTCACATATGGGATTTAAACGCATTAGTTTCTATCTGTTTAGCCATAGTTTGAGCTTGTATCTTTTTCTGAATAGGCTTTTACATAATTATATTAGGCCAATTTAATAGCCTAATTCCATCGCTTTGCTTACGGTTCCTGGCCTGACAGACTTTCTGCTCTTTCTCCTCTTTTGTTCTAATTTTGGCAGGTCCGATTCGTACGCTCATTATCGCGACAGCATGGAGGAATGCGGGGGCACTCCAATTCGCAATTACAGGGCGGTGGTGTAGTTACCTGGTGGGGCATTCCTGGCAGAAGAATCGCTGGCTTTGGCCAACAGTATTCGACGTTTTCTCACGAAATCAACCCACCACAATTAATTTTACACGTAGGAACTTGTGATATGTTTAAATCTAAGGCAGCTGAGATACGTAATAGAATTGAAGAGAATTTGAGTAGCATAGGGGCATCAGGCATTTACGTCCCACACTCCTCGCATAAAATTTGTCCGATATGTTGCCAAGACGCATGACCAGGTGAGCTAACGGTGCAGTCAAGAGGTGTACTATCAATCTTAACAAGAAGTATAGGGATGTTGGGAGAGCTTGGGCAATGCTTGCTACATTAAGATTCTCACATCTTAACCCAGATTCGTGAGTTCTTCAAAAATATGAGGGCCTCATTTGTCCCATAAAGGTACAAATCTTTCCGGCAGCTGCTAGCTGATGGATTGTCCCTTCTTCAAATGCCAACCCTCACCTGTTGCTAGCCTTCTGGTTTAGGGCGAAGTTTTAGATTGCTTGTTGCTGTTATGGGCTCTTACATCTTGGCCAATAAGCTAGTCTAAGATTTCTTGTCCTTATCAAGTTCAATAAATTGTTGTTCTTTAAACCATGGCAGGGCTCCACGGGGGGCGGGGGGGGGGGAGACTTTGTTGGCGGTTGTTCCAAAATGTCCTTTGTGTGGTATCCTAAGTTTTTGGAAATATCCAGATTTGTCAATAATGCCAATAAGCTCAACTTACGGTACTTTTTGTTAACCACAGTCCGATGTACTTCCAGGAGTATTTAATACAGACATTTATATCAACTGTTATTATGAAATTAAGTCAACATCTATGGCTGATAGCGATACACCCACATTTCTTGCGTCACATTCGTTTTATTTCTGTCTGGGGCAATTTAGGCGAACCGTTGTTGGTCATAATTTTTGACAGGTTGGCCAATCAGCCGGCGCGCGCTGGCTTTCTCCTGGGCCTTGTGAACATGTCATGTTACGCTCGGCACATTCGCTATCGGTCAGTCTTGCAGTGTGGTTTTTTTAACTTTTGGGCTCCTACAAATTATTACCACCAACCACTCCTGGCCATTTGTTGCCTTATTTGCTGTGTTTTGATATAAGCTAAGCCTTTTTTGGTTAATTCAATTTTTGTTTTTTTCTTCCATTTCTGTTTTCCCCATCACTTTAGTTTGTCTAATTCTGAAGTTTTGTAATAATTCCAATTTGTTAATAATTTCAAGTTTGATATCATATTTTTCAAATGCATAACTCACATACACTTAAGGTATTTTTTTTGTGTAAACTCTACAGGTACATATGTAGCATTCAATTGGGTATTTACTCCAGAAAAGTTTTCTGACGTTCATCGGCAGACAACTGATTTACCCCCGGCAGAGAAAAATGGTTTATTTCCTGACCGTCTGTCTCGCTAGTAGTTGTTCCCGGTCAGTTTTGGGGCCAATGAGGTGCGTCGTTTTAAGCCGGTTTGGCTCGGCGGGCTCCCCATTTCCGCCATTACAAATACACTGTTGGCCGTAAACATCAGATCGGACTTGATTTTTCCTTTGTAAAGCTTCCATATACGTTTGTGTACGTTGCATTGGCGATATATTTATCGTTGATTCGCAACTGGGGTTTACTTGTTATTTGCATTGCCTATTCTCTATAATAATACAACGCACAGTGTTTTAACCGTTATACTGTGCGTGAGTAAATGACGGTTTGATCAGAATGGGTAGGAAGAAATCGGCGGCTTCGAGATCTAACTTGCCTCGTGAGTAATGCACGTCTGGTATTGCATCGCCGCATGTTTCCAACCGATCGACAACAGATCCCAAGCCCCAGGAGCACTGGATAATTCGGCATCTTTCAAATGTTTCCTTCACAGTCTAAGGGATCAAATTCTGAGCCGCGTTTTCCAACACCGCGGGAATCAGGCATTGACATCGTCGGGTACACCGCCGGCACAAAGTGTTGCGCCGACACGCAAGTGAATCAACAATGGTTCAGTCGCACTCTCAAACATTGCAGGCCGTAGTGCACATCGTCAGTGACAATTACAGTCACAGCAACCTTAAGTGCAACACAGACTGGAACATACAGCAGCTCATCTGTGGATTTGATTCAACCTCAAACTCCAATCTACCTTGGTTTGGATCACACAACAACAGCGTCAAGGGACAACTAGTCACAGTCGATTCAAGGTACTATCCCAACAGGTGTTCAGGGCTCTAGCCAAAACAATTGGCAAGCCATAATTTTTGAGCCAAGATCTGTAGCTGATCGCCTTTTACAGGGTCATTTTAATAATGGAAGTGTGCTGATTTCATCAGCTCAGGTTTTACATTCATCGCATGCGTTTAGGCCGTGTACACTAGTGTGATACCAATGATGTGTTGTTTCGCAGCCCCTTATGTTGTTATGACCCGCTTTCACAGTGCAACCTAGTGCACGTCAAAAAATTTGAGTAATTGCAAATTCTACCTTAATGTAACTGCTGGGGTTATCAATGTCACTTCCATTCTCTGCGGCACACTACCAATCGTCGGGTTCCAAGTGCTAGTTTTGCCGTTCCAACTTCTATTCTACTTACTGTCCCTTCACGGCAGCAATTATGTTTTGTCACCATTAGTGTCAGTTTTCCACCATTAGGGATGACTGTGGGTGCCACAGATATTAGAAAACTAAGATAGTGTAACGGAGATATGTAGATTTTTGCTCTCTTATTGTCAAAAGTGTTTCCATGTAAACAAATTGACGAGGTTCGAGGGATGGCCTCTTTCTGTGAAGCAGGGGGCCGCTATTGTTTGGAAAGTTCAAAATCTAAGTAGTGTTTTCATCATCTGGCTGGTCTAATTCATTTTGATGTTTAATTTCGGTGTTTTTTAGAAGCTCGTCCAGGCCGGGTTCAGGAACTGCTGAATATGGCACTGGATCAGACTATTGGCCTCTAGGTTGCGTCAGCTGTTGCAACCACAGCATCTTGGTCCGTCATCGATGGCGAACTATGGTCTGTTTTTTGACTAGTCCTAATGTGGAGCCGCAAGAGCTTGTTTAAAAATTGCTCTTGGCGCCAACTAAACACCTTTTCAGGTTGGTTTCGAGCTGTTTCGTCAGCAATTAAGTTCAGAAGTTTCCACTAGAATGCACACCAGAAATGTTCAAGCAGTTTTCTAAGTTTTCAACGAAGTCTGCTTCACACTTTTATCATGGCTCTCATGCTCCCGAAAAGGGTTGTAGGTACAGTTACAAAAAATGCGCTCAATACAAGAAGTTGGACACGGGGCATTTTAACTGCACAAGGGAGATAACTTGGTCACGCATAATTTCACCACTTGTTTCATCACACTGTGCAAATGTGAACTTTGCTGTGGCTGCCCAATATCCATTCTCTTATTATTCCTGGGTTCTATGAAGGTCAAAGGTTGTTGAGTGATTCTCCCACTCTGAAATCGGTGCGCCGATGACTCCATTAATTACGAACGATAGTTTAATGAAGGCAGTGAAGTTAATGAGAATCGCCTGGGGGGCCATTTTTCACCAATTCCCTTTTTCAAAAATTGTTAACTCACCTCTTGTGCCTAAGTATTCGCAGCCTGGCTAGTTAGACTCATTCGCACCTCTCTTCTTTCCTTCAGGGTCAGTCTATAAACGTTGGCATTGATCATGATTACTGTGCACTTAAATACGCAAAGCTTTTGGCACAAAACAGTTTTTAATAGTGATCCACATGACAAGGTTCCTCCCAGGTTCATATCGGCCTTGGAGCAGTTTTTTTTTTTATATTACTATTGTATGCACCAAATCACTCTACATTGTTGTATGTGTTATGAAGGTTCAGCCATTATCCTTAGACTGTTCCAGGGGTTACCGCCCGGGAATCTCCCTCTAGGGGGTCGGCTACCCTAGGGTAAAGTGTGTAAATTGTTATTTGATTTTGATTATCCCTTACGGTTAATTTCGCCTTAGGATTGTCAAGCTTTCCGGTAATTGTTTAACGCTGGAAATGTATAGCAGGGTAGTAATTCGCCCTAGCCAGCTTTTTGCTCCAAGGCGATTAATGACCTGTGAGGACCTTTGTCATGGGGGATCACTATTAAAACTATTGTTTAACGCTGGATTTTATAGCAGGGTATAATTCGCCCTAGCCAGCTTTTGCATTGTATTAGATTTCAATCTTGCTTAGCATATATTTGGTGATATAATTGATAGTGGCTGATACCTTTGTTTTCTGAGTAACCTATCTGTTTACAAAGTACCTTACCTCTTGCTAATTACCTCTAGGCCCCTCTACTGGGGGGTTTTAACTAATTTGGGTTTAGAAAATTTTTACTATTAGTATCCATGAAGGAAATTTTTCAGATTTCAAGTCCAGAAATACAAATGTTGCCCCGCCTCTGAAATTTCCTCCTTGGTTGATTTTCAATCCCAATTGGTTCTTTGGCATTCTTATGTACTGTGTCACCCGGTCTGGCCTTTTTTGCGGCTTTTAATTGACCACCGTGCGGTGTAAGAGACCGTGGTGCAATTGCGATTATCTTCAAGAAGGTGCCAAAAAGACCCTGCACATTCGTGCGTTTGTTTTTAATAATTATCCATTTCAAGGCAAACCATTTTCCCCCGATCAAGCTTGGTTTAGTGATTGCGATTTACAGTTTTCTTCACGGATGCTAGTAAGGGCGTTGGCTTTGGGGGCTTTTTAGGGGCGGTGGCCCAATGGAACTTAAGATTCGTCAATAGCTCGGCTTGAATTTTCCCTGTTGTTGCGGTTAGTGTTGTGTTGGTCACCTTTTTTGTTAGGCAGAACCTAATTAATATCAGTTCTGTTAACATCAGTTGGATCGAATTTATTAATACGAATAAAAAATTCTCCTTGTCCATGAGCGCCGCCATTTATAGCTACAGCTAGCTCCCAGACTATACAATAACAAATGAATAGGATTCTTTTTTAGAATTATGAACTAATGGTTCCCTGACAAATTATTTGCCCATATTAATTTCTGAAATATGCTGTATGTAATGAGAACATAATTAGAAAATATTAACCGACGGAAATAAAAAAATCACTCGACGGAAAGTCGTGATGTGAATGTTTGTACTTAAAATAGGGAGATCTTTTGGAGAGTGTTTAAAATGCGGTGGTTGTCACTTTTTCAAATGCAACGCAATTTGAAGATTATATTTTAGTCACGCTGTGAGGTCGCGTGTTGTAGTGATTAGTGAAATGATTTGTACTTGAGTGGGGATCCTTTTGAGAGTTAAATCTTGTGAGTTGTTACCACCTTCAGAGTATTAGAAGTTACATTAAAAAAGTGTGATTGATGTGTTTTGACTGGTGTTAATGTTTTTACATTTTGAATTAGGGCCGGTTTGTTCCGATAGTTTAAATATGGCGAGTTTACCACATAGTATCATTTTTGTTTGCTTCTTCCCAACATTACTTGTCATATTATCCAATAAGTATGTTACATCAAATACTTTCTGTACACTGTGAATGTGACACTCACCATACCATATATGTATCTCTCTAAACGAACGTACCCTCCCTATCTTTGCAAGTACAACCTCCTTTTTATTTATTCTTCGTATTAACACACCAACCCAGAATATTTACCAAACACAAAAACCTCCCCCCCCCCCCCTTGCAATACTCTCAAATTCATCACCACATTTACAACTCTAACAAAAAGGCCTCAATTTTGTAAGGTTTTCAAACCATCCCAATACATCAACATAAGACGCCACATCCCAAACTTTGCCATATCTATCTCTGCCAATATGAGTAACTCACCATATTTGGCCTCTCTTAGTGACTACCCCCACTTTCAAGTACAAACATTCCCAAATCGCCAATATAATATACAACGATCAACTGTTGCCAAACAATACTCTTAAACTCTTCCCCCACCTCCCTGGATGTGATATCTCACCATATTTTAATGCTCCAAATTTCCTGTCTGCCTGCAATGATGGCAGCCACCAGTGCTGAAAATGACGAATAAATTTATTCGTATTTTTTATTCCTCTTATCACTGGTTAATAAGCCGTAGTAAATGTCATTTATCGCAGTCGTATAACTGCCCGTAATTATGAAATTGGTCAGATGTTTTGTTTTGCAGTGTTTGAAGTCAAATTTTGCCTTTTTTTGGCAAAACATATTATAGGCAAGCAGAATAACATTGCAGACGCTCTCTCCCGTTTACAAACTAATCGCTTCAAATTCCTAGCACCTGCAGTAAAGGCAGAGGGCACGCCAGTTCCAGAATTTTGTGGACCCCTTTAGGTTTTTAAATAAAACGCCTGCCACGCTCATCTTGCTCCTGTTCATGAATACTCACAGAGGAATTTAGTGAAATTATTGATTTTTAAAAAACATGTAATTTCAATTGATTTCTGTTTGGCCACTCCAATTTCTCAATATTGTTTTTTCACATTTCATTTTTACAATATCTGAGCGAAAATTACGCTCCTTCCACGATAACTCACATGTGTCGGCCTTGGCCTTTGTACACAAAATCATTGGGTGGCAAGATCCCACAGATAGTTTTGTTAGTAAAAAGTGTAAGAAGGTTGCAGAAGATCTAATTCTCATACAGATGGTAGGCTTCCTATTACACCAAAATTGCTTTCATTGTTGGTTGGCAACTTACCTCTTTTTTGTAAGTCCATATTTGAGGTGAAGCTTTTTAAGCCTCCTTTTCTTTTGGCCTTTTTGGTTTTCTCAGAATTGGTGAGTTTGATAGTACAGGCCAGAACAATATCTAATATAATTAAACGGCTGAGGTTTGATTTGTGGATCTTGCGTATTGCTTCGTTTAAGTTTTTCTAAAACTGATCGGGGGAGGGGTTTCATCATGCATTAAAGTTGATTGCTCCTCAATTCCTGCTCTTTGTCCTGTGAGAGCATTGGTTGACTATGTGAATTCAAGACCATCCTTCTCTGTTCCATTGTTCAGTTCATTTTGGTGGGAGCGTTCTTACTTCTCAACAATTTTCGCATATTTTGAAAGAAGGTATTAAGTTTTTAGGTTTATCTACCTCTTCCTTTAGCCCCATACAAACTTCAGATGAAGTGATGGAGATCCTCTGCATTTCAAGTGTACATTCGGTCAATGCGTTATCATTATTATTATATTTTAAAATTGCTCCCTTTTTCTGTTTACTTTCAGAAAAATTTGAGAGTGTCTTTACAGTTTGCCTCGCCTGTTCGTGGTTCTTGAGTACCTTCGCTCGGGCTGCTAATCATTATTTTTCTCATACTTCTAGACTACCAATTTCTGAGTTTCATCTCAGTTGTGTTAAATGTGTTTGTTTCTACATGTATTTCAGTATATTTAGGGTTTCAGTGTGTCACTTAATTTTGATACTTTTAAGTAAAGTGAAGTGGATTTCCTTTAAGTCTAGTCGCTTTTCAGGCAGAACCTTTCTGTTGCTTTGGTTTATTTCAACCAAAATCCAAATTCTTTTGAATATCCTCCAGGTTCCATTAGACGGGAGGATGCTCATTAGTGTGTTCCATCCACTGGCCTCCATTGATTCAGGTGTGTGCATATCACTTTTTCCCTTTTTGGGGGGTGGGGTGGGGGTTTAGGTCGTTACTTGCTTTAAAAGAGGGCAAGTAACTTTTGTGGCGGGTTTGACTTAATTTGCTTATTTATATGCACATGTATTTATAACTTCACATTAAATCTTATTTCAGTCTGTGACTTCCAGGTTATTCGCCTGCTGAAGACCTCCCAGGTTCATTAATCGCCTCGGAGCAGCTATTTATTATATATTGTATGCACCAATCACTCTACATTATTGTATGTGTTATACAAGGTTTAGACTGGTTCCAGGGTTGTCCGCCCGGGAATCTCCCTCTAGGGGGGTCGGTCTACCCTAGGGTAAAGTGTGTATTATTATTTGATTGGTGAGTAATCCTTACGGTTAATTCGCCGCAAGGAATTGTCAAGCTTTCCGGTAAATGTTTAACGCTGGAAAATTTATAGCAGGGTAGTAATTCGCCCTAGCCAGCTTTTGCTTTGTATTTGATTCCAATCTTGCTTATATATTGGTGATATAACTGATAGTGGCTGATACCTTGATTTCTGATTTTGAACCTTAATAAATCTTATCTGATTGCCAACATGTGCGGCACCTAAGTTTTGTGTTTTGCCTCGATTTCTCTGTCTGCGGGTAATTTATATCAATTTTGTATGTAACAAGTGCTTATATTATGTTTAACTCGCATGTCATAGCTAAGTGTTTATATATGTGCTCATAAATATAAATATTTAAATTCGTTAGTTAGGTAGCATTCGGCTTTTCAAATTGTTTCCTTGCATCACATGCTTTCTGCCTAAAAATCAAAATCTTAGTTTCATCAGCATAGAATTTAATGTCGCCCTTGCTTAAATTTTACTAATTGTTATTTCTTCCTTTACAGATAGGGATTGTCTGGGAGGGGTTAGATGCATGGCTTGAAGTTATAATTAATAATTTTGTTTGACACATGTAATCATTCACTGTAATTCTTTCCTCTACTGATAGGGATTGTCGGGGAGGGACCAGGGGATTTAACCAGTTTTGGAGTTGCAGTTAGGCCCTGCTTCAAGTTTATATATTACTTAGAAGTTGTGCGTGTGATCATTTTATTTGATTTTATTGTATTGCTAATTTATTCTTGCCGGCTACCTATGATTTATTGGATGAAATTAAATCCACACTATGGCTGATAGCGATACGCCTACATATCTTGCGTCACATTCGTTTTATTTCTGTCTGGGGGCAACCAAGTTATACCAGGCAATCCCGATAAATAAATATGTGTCAAATTATAAATTGAGTGCAATATATGTGAAAAAATGTAATTCCTATGGTATTTTGACAACTTTGCACCGTATTAGTTTTATTTCGATTTTTGTGCATTTAAAACAAATTGAAATGTATGTTGTACATTGGTTAGGATCAAAGGTACATTTATAATGTCATTGACACATTGATTTCGATTTGAAGGCTGTAATACTTATACATTTGTGTGAAGTATTTTTTCAGTTGCAGATGATAAAGTATTTTTCCCAAAGGCACAGATTGCATCTGTTGGAAGCACAGTTATATGTTTTATATAGCTTGCTTGAGGATTTGCCAAGTGATGCTGGGTAGTCCACTTTATTGTCTTTCAGTTCCCATACGTACTTGCTGAGCTCTGTACTTAGTCTTTTGGGTTTTTTGTTGAAGGATGCTTTGCGGTTAGGCCAAAGTATGTTTTACAGTGGCTTGGTAAACTACTGATTCCTCAACCCTAAAAGAGCAGGGCTTTTTGGACCCATTTTGGACATGCCAAACTACATTACAATACTCAAGATGAGGAAGTACAATGGCATTATAAACGATGTTAAAAGTTATCTTTGGGGATAGAATTAAGTTTACATTTCTTTAACACAAACATACCTTTTAGAGATTTTTTACGCACATGATAAATTGGATAATTTAATGACAATGTATTATCAATAATTACTTAATTTACATTCATCAACTTTCTTAATATTCACACCATTGATTGTAACAGAAACACTATCAATAGATTCTTTTACAGAATATAACCGCTATCTAGAACCTATTATCATAAATTCAGATTTGCTAATGTTTAGACTACGTTTGTTACTTTGCAGCCAGTTATTGATTATATCAAGATCTTCATTTTTTATGATTTTTGTCTTATATCTCAGTAGCAATACCTTGTAAGTAGTACAAACTATACCTTTTTTAATACTTGTGACATGACGAACACTTTGGTTACCTTTTTACAGCAATCCAGGCATTTTTCATTTTTGACCCCTGTATTATGAATTTTCCCCTCCTGGATCCTGTCCACACTTTCAGGAGGGGCACCCCGCTAAATTTGTTCATTAACCTTTATAGAAGATCTTGATCTTTAGTGAAGGCTGAAATCATCCACTATTCTATTATTGCACTTATAAGGGAGGTATAACTCATCCAACTTATGAGGGAGGTATAACTCATCCAATCTTGCTCTTTAGTGAAGGCTGAACTCATACACTATTCTATTCTTTGCACTTATGAAGGCGGTATAACTCATCCAATCTTGATCTTAAGTAAAGGCTGAACTCATTCACTATTCTATTCATGCACTTGATGAAGGAGGTACAACTCCTCCAATCTTGATCTTTTACGGAAGGCTGACCTCATTCACTATTCTATTCTTGCACTTGATGAAGGAGGTACAACTCATCCAATCTTGGTCGTAGTTCTTTGAGAAACTTAACTCATTCCCATCACCACCAAAGGGCGGGATGGGTGGGATTTTGTCCAAGAAATGACGAACTGGATACATCAACAAGAGAAATGAATGGATTTCTGAGAAACGCCCTCTGTCGTTAGCGTCAGGACCCTGTGCCAGACAGAGCGGGATCAGGGCCCTGTGCCAGACATGACATCGACAGAGCGGGATTCCCCTCCGATTTCGTCCAAATAGAATTAGAATCTTAATGTTATCTGATTCCTGTAAGAACTGTACGTAAAAAGTTAGATCATTCCCTTTACCTATTTACAAACTGATTGTTTGCTTGTTAAACTTTGGGCCCTACTGTTTAGACCACTCTAACTTAGTGTCTTCATTGGCCAATGTGGACAAATATTAAATCAGATTGTTTCTCTCCTCTGGATCAATCCCGTCACATGTCGATTTCGAAATCCCGGATACAGTACGATCCTCGTGATGGATTATACGGGGGTCTCCCGATTAAGGTCACTGCCGTGCTCCTCCTGTAGCGAGGAATGGACTATCTTCTCTCTCCGAATAGACACGCTGGCCTTGTTAAAACTGTAATTTGGTGTATTCTAGAGGGACTGTTATCCTGTGCTACATCAGCTGGCATGGAAAGTGGATGTTGTTCTGTGCTTCGCGTCCTTTGGACTATGTGACGCGTTAATCAGAATATATCAGTTGCCTTTGGCTTTTGCAACGTACGATCAAAAGAATGGTGGGGGGGGTCAGAATCATAACGATGGAAAATGACACTACTCGTGACAACCTGCTACCGCTGATGTTTTAAGAGTTGGAGTAGCTAATATACAAAAAGGCAATAAAACAAAAATATGATCGGTTAATTTGGTACAATATTGACTGCATACTTTCCTTGTGGAACAAATACAGTTCATGATTTTAGTGTTCCGAATAATGTTATCTGTAAGGTATTATAGTCACCATGATATTACCTTCTGCTAAGAATATCTCCTTCTCATCAAACACACACACCACCAACACACACAAACACACAGCAAAAAGGGGTCAAAATTCAAATTTTCAAAATCACTCTGCTAAAAACGGCAAACGCTCTCAGAAGTTTAAAATATCTCATTTTGCATATTTCATCGAAAGGAATGAAGCGGGCGGGCAAAATGACCCAATTTTTTTGGAAAAAAATAAAAAAAGTAAAAAAAAACTCTATGATTAATTTTAATTTTTTATTTTGGCATCAATATGTTATGTAAGAAACAACAAGGTGTGAAACACGCTAAAACTTAAAGAATTGTTTACTTTATCTTAACAAGCCCGCAATAAGGTGGGACAAAACTTGTTTTTTCTCGAATCCACTCGAAACTTTCTGGCTAATTTCCTGGGGTATGCAATGTTGTAACCTAAAGTATCAGTAAGATCGTAGCATGTTTCACTCAAGCAGTAGATTACACTCGTGGGCGATTTTTGTAGGCGCTACCCCCCTTAACATAGCTTCTATAAGAAACATATGTTCTTAGTAATAAACTTCTGGTTGTTGATTTTTGAAACGTTATTCAATCAAAAGGGAAAAATGCAAAGATTTGAACTGCAAGCATCCAGACCGGCCTATTTCGCATATTTTTTTTATTTCATCGGATGAAAGTACAAAAAACAAAAAAAACATTGTGAACGGCTTCAATTCGGCTATTTTTAACCGGAAATTCATCACAGAATCAAACATTTTGGCAAGGATCCCGAAATGAAATGTTTCACAGCACAAGGTTGAACACTTCCTAAATTGCCTACTATATAAAACATATATTAATGGTCCTTTTAATTTGATAGTGTTCGATATCAGTACAATCAGTACACCTCAACCTGTCTACCCCTAAAAGCTTGACCCTGTCCGACCAGGGGTGGGGGGTGACAGATTATCGAAGGTTTTTATGTAATTGTAACTTCAGTAGATTTTTCTACAAAACCATCCGAAATACGAATGAACGTAATGCTTTTTACAGGAAATCCTGAAATTGCATATGAAGAAATAAATTGTTGGCGACATCTCTGTCCATTAGCCATTCAAATAAATTCGTTAATGACTCTATCAAGTCTTTCCTTTTAAATAATTTAAATGGGGTGTTGGGAGGTCTTTGGTAAAGGAGGAATTGTATGAACAAGTGAAGCGAGAAGGAAGAGCGATAGGGCGATAGCAGTCAAATGGTCTTTGAGGAGGGGGTGTGAGGTTTTTCATATGCGGCTATGCTCCGCAGCTGGGAAGGAAGTGTGAATAAGAAGAGGAACAGTTTTATGATGTGTTGGCAGATGAATGGGATATGCAAGTGTCGGTGAATTGGGTCTTATGCGTTGGGGATTTTAATGGGCAGTGGGGAACAGGTCGAGTTTTCAAGGTGTTCACGGAGGTTATGTGTTTTGGGGAGAGGAAGTTGGAAGGAAGAATGTTGTTAGTTTTGTGATGAAAATAGTTTATGTGTTGCAAATACGTGGTTCAAGAAAGAGGGCAGAAGGAAAGTGACCTTTAGCTCATAGGAAATGAGACAGTGATTGATTTTTGGGCATGAGAAAATGGTACGAAAGAGAATAAAGAGGTATTAAATGCTAAGAAGCGAGCAAAGAAAGTGGATGCGAGGGCTATGAAGGATGCGGCAGAGAAAGGGGCTGATAGTGATAGATAATCCAAACAGGTTGTATAAGATCGTGAAGGCAGACAATGGAAACGGATGGAGAAGGTGTCGGAGGGAAGGATGTATGGTAGGAGGTGATTGAAAGTTGAGTTTTTCATCTTCATTGATAGGGATGGAGGTAGATTTGGAAAGAGCATATGGAAGATTCATGGGAGATGCGGCGGGTTTGAGCAGTTTATGAGTTTGTATGAAGGACAAGACAAGAAGTTGAAGTGGGGTCCGGTTTGTCTGGGGAGTTTGGTGAAGGTGGGTGTGCATTGGTTCTGTAGTTTCGCCATTGATTTTTGCTATGGTGATTGATGTGGAACGGAAGGGCACAATAATGTTTGATGTGTGGGATGTCGTATGCTGGTGGCTTGGTTTTAATGTGCGAGACGGTGGGTGGGCTGGGGGGGAGGGGTGTGTTTGGAGGTGGGTGGTGCCGGCTTTTGAGAGTGAGGGTCTTGGGGTAGACCTTGGGAAGATAAAGGTGCTGGTGATGGTGGAGGGAGGTTGGTGGTGAGTGGGGTAGACCCATGTGACGTGTGTGGGAGGAGGGTGGGGGAAAACTCAGAGTGGTGTGAGAGATGTGGGAAATGGATCCATGGGAGATGCACGGGGATGGATGGAGTGACCCCCGGCTTGGCGGAGATTTTATGTGCTGGAGGGTGCGGGGGGGGGGGGAGCTGGAGGGATGGTTGGTGAAAGTTTAGGGAATGTGGGGGAGTTGGTTGCAATGGAAAAGATATCCATGAAGATGAAGTAATGGTGCATACGAGTTGTGTGATGCACTGAATGGAGCGAGACTGGTGTCTGGGCGGAAAGTGGGATTGGGATTCGAGGAGGACTAGGAGAGAGCCATGATGAAAGAGCGATGTGTGGGGTGCGGTTTGATGGATAGGATAAGACTGAGTCGATGGACCGGTTTGCGAGGGCGAATAGTGTACGTTGGTATGGGCTGTGTTGAGGAGGGATGGCGAGCGTGCCTTAAAGGGGCCCTTTGGGGGTCGTGGGGGGGTGGAGTGGGGAGGAGGGGACGTCCGGGGCGGACTTGGCGAGGATTGGGGATGCATTGGGTCGTGGAAGTGGAGGGAAGGAGTTGGGCGGTTGCTGCCAGTGTGAGGTGATCCGGCCATCCCCGTTTAACGGGGAAAACCGGATTTAACTTTGGATTTACTACACTACTACCGGAGATGACACTGTGAAAAAAAATACAAAATTATGTTGTTTCAGTGGGAGACGATTTGTGGTGTATTTTGGCTTTCATTCTTTCGTTCTTCAATGTCTTCGTTCTCGTTTTAAGTAACATCCCTATTAAAACGGCAGTTTTCCTTTCTCTATCTTGGTAAAGAAATTTTTTTTTTCACGACACAAGGGGAAAATACGGGCCCTTCTTCTGATATCAAAATTGATACCATTTACTTTCGGGAGTCATGGTGTATTAACCCATTGAACAAAAAATATTATATATTTTTGAATCATGATTACCTCCAGTATCGCACACCACTCCTACATCGTTTTTAATGACTGCATTCACCGACAGGATACCAATTGCTATCACAAAATCGAATGTCGTATCTTGGGTCCGGAAAATCGTCGCAGTTGACGCTGCTAGGGTATTGTAACCAGATCCAGCGCCATAGTGACCTCCGGTGTGTTTAACCCCCGCAAAGCATTTGTATATCCAAGTTGACGACACACTACATGAGCGTCATCTTTATCCCCTGAATATCTAGGCAATGAAAACATGTAATTCCAAACTTAGTGGGAAAGTGTATGTGTACATAATTACAGATTAGACTGGTCACGCAACCAATTTCTATAAGAAACACACCAGGTTAATTTTGATTCCAGACTCGAGAGCTCTAATTAAATGCTGTTAATTAGCACAAGTATACATAGAGTAATAGAGTACATACATCTGTAGTTGATCATCCATCCATCTTAATTTTTCATGATCAAAGAAAATTTTTTGATTGACAAGGTTTCAACAACATCCTTTAATCCTTAAGCAACATAATTACAGGTATGTGCAGGGGATATCAACCATTTTATCATAATCAAGTATTCATGCAATAACATCTTGAACAAACACACTGGACTGGTACAAGATGGGGTGCTCACCCACATACCCTAAGGTCGACAGCACTGGTCCTCTGCTACTCATGTGCAGAGTATGAATACCATGTATGGGAAAGATCAACCCATGCCAAAAAGCTTAACCCAGCGTTACATGCCTCCTGCCGGTTTGTACAGGATGTCTTCGTCCAAGGAGAACTTATACATCCCAGCAGGAATTACTCTACAAGACATCCGTCTAAGTGTAGCGGTCACGCAAGAATGTGGCAGCAAGTATTTTATGTGCAGAACTCTATGTTCGAACAGAGACCTGTTGCTATAACCGCCTTAAATTCAGAGAGAGCAAAGTCTAACCCTTTGAAGCAATCTGTAAGCAGAATCGCCATGTGGAAAGAAAGACTTGCTAACAACCAATTAAAATATATTGGCATTATTGAACCCAAATAGCATCTATCATGGGAGCTAACTTCTCATAGGCTGAATGGCGATGTCTCAACAGATTTGAACCCGGAACCGGTCGATATAGGATACCACTTGTGGTTATGGAATAGAACCACAGACAATGGATTATCTCTTGGTCTGGCCACCGCTTGCCGAATTCAATGAAGTAGCCAGATGTTATACCCGTCTCTAGCTACCTTTTTAAACTACTTTGTTTGGAGACGATAAGAGACTCTAGAAAAGAGAAACACTTCGCAGATAAAATGTGTGCGTTTTACATTTGAAATAAAAACCTTCTACAGTCATTGGTTTATGTTTTAAAGAACACTGTCACATTTGCAATAGGCGCCTCAAGATTTTTCAAATCGATAGTTTTTGCATTGTTGTAAGCTTTTATATACCAAGCCCTCACCGAAATCTAAACAATCAGCTTCCTTATGGTACGGACGATATGTTGTAATTTAGCGTCGCCGCGACGCGAAATTCAGAAGACGACGAAAATGGCGTTTTTAACACCACGCCGTATGTATGTTTCCCACGCTATTCACACTATTTACCGGGTCTATAACCTTTGTGGTTTTAATAGCAGGAGTACGTAGTCAAAATATTCCTGTAATATACCTTTTGATTAAAGGTAATGGAAAACTAAAAAGTTAGCCTCAAATTACCTGGATTCTTTATCCTCATATGTCCCTATCTGTTTTGGGGGTATTTATTTTTTATGTGTAAAATATATTCTGTATTCCAATGGCCTAGCATCATTTGAGAGCAATTGAGAAATTTCATATTTTGTGAAATGTTGCAGTGCCGCTTTAATGTCGTCCCTCGTTTTTAAAACTCCTGTCCATTGTTATATTTACGTCAACTCAAACCGTCTACTGTATACTGTCTCTCTGAATCCCATATAACACCACCGGTCCGACCGGTTGGAACCGTTTTCTATCGATTTCCACCATGAAACAGGTTCGACCGCGAGAACCACTGATTAAAGATCGGGTGTTGCGCATGCATGGAGTTTTTATCAGAAATTACCTATACATGGAGATGTTGCGATACTCTTGATCGAATTTGGACAAGAATAAGTTTGACATGGGACCCACTTTGCTTATTAAGAGGTTTCGTTGGAAGTCAATGCATATTGGCTGTTTCATGTTCCCTCTCAGCACGGCATTTGAAATGTTTCATTAAATTTTTCTCATATTTTCGTTGAATCCAATTACCTATTAACACATAACATCTAAATCAATATTGTTTTATACTTAGTTTCTGCAATATGCTAGTCCACAATGGCCCTGTAAATACAAATAAACCTCCTTGGACAAAAAGATGTGAAAATGTTATATATTTCAATAAAGCGATAATTGTTTTGTTTTACTAAAGTTCATTTCGGATTCAGCACCTTCTGTTTTATTCATTGAGCTGATCCGATCTCGGTTTTGTGTTATGAGGACAATGCCTCGTTTCCCCACGTTTCCAAGGCTACTGTGGTGTAATTTCTGTCTGTTGACGGACAGAAAATACAAATTGCGAATTTTCTTACAGATGCGGCCGAATTTGCACGTAAGATATGGGCACACTTTTTACTAAGGCTAAAGGTTCATCGATATAAAAATCTCAAATTTTTAGGTAAGTCGGGGACGAGTCTGTGATCACGAAATGCCGCTTTAAGAGGATGAACCGCACGTAATTTTTACTCGCACTACATGAAACACAAAATGTACTTCCCCAACTTGGAGTGGGCGTTCTACCCATCCCGAAATAGCGGGGGAGGGAATGTCAAAAGGAGAGGGCAAGGTAGGGGGGGGGATGAGTAGCCCCCTCCCCCCTCTCTTAAAACACACCATCCCGCCGTGTAGCCCCTCTACACTCGTCCTTCATGTTTCAGTTTTACCAGTCCTAATCGCACAGAAGATGTTCATAAACCAAATATTAAGAACTCGCATATACTACAGCTATGACAATGGATGCTGGTCTGACACTAATGCAACAGTCCATGGGAATCTGGACCGATCCCCTCAAGCTATTTAAAGGACATAACACCTAATTTTTTAAGTTTACATATGTGAAAATTATTTTGAAACGATTCTCCACATTGATGATTTGCAATAAAATTAATGTTCTAATTAGAAGACAAAAATTAAACCGGGAACTTGTGGGCGCATCCATTTTTCAATAATCTATGGCCATAGCGAAGGTTTGGCCATCTCTCATCCTTGCTACGTCCATTCCTATATTTGTCCTCATTATGATTGTATCTTAACAGTCTATAGGTTTGTATGCTTTGAATCGACGCACATTTGCAGTGATTATCTTCCAATAAAGAAGTAACTAATTCACAGATTCACCCAAGGCTCAAGGGGTGAAACCATCAAACCCTTCGCCTGCTGGGCGCTGACATGTTGAATATTGCACGGATAATTATCGGGGGTGGGGGGGGGGGTTTTTTGGGTGCTTGTATACACACATATGTCAATTCGATACAAACCATCCGCCAAAAGATATTTGTGATGTTGGGTGCTATTGGGTGGTTACTTTTTCCTACCATGCCCCACCACGAATGAACTGACACATCATTCGTCTTGATTTAAATAACCGCCTCAATGAATACATCTTTTTCACCTAAGCGCGCATTGCATTATGAGAAACAGGTAATCTGAGCACAATTATCCAGGTACACTATTATTACACCCGGCCACCGTCATAAACATACATTATTTGTATCACTAACGATTAGTGTAATGAAACGGCACCCACAGTAATGGGAGTCACAAGGCAGCCATTGCTTTTCTTATTGTTGCTCTATGTTTTCTGTGTGGTCGGCAAAACATGCGAGAGGGTGAATTTCTAAAGATTACGTACCGTTTTGCCTCTCTTTCTATATAACCTCTGTTGTCAAGGCTCAATACAATAACAGTAGGCTTCCTTACCTTCGTTGTAAGTTTTTACACATTCTCTCAATGAGATCAGAGCCAATTGATGTCCCACCTGTCCCACATCGCCCCCACCAGCGGCCAAATAGCAAATAGTGTCATTACAAGGTACGCATTGAAGGTCCTCAATTGATTTTTTCGCCACAACTTCAGGATTGTATACGTGTGACATGGAGGGACTCTAATATGGATGTCCTACTCAGTATTAAATGCGAATAACGTTTTGTCTGACATTTAGTCCCGCTTTTTATAAACTTAGAAATACGTTACTTTTGTGAGACTCACTATATCAGCCGCTAATTCGACATCCATCACCCCTGTTTTATTTGTTGCACAGGCCGCTCCATCACCCAGGGAGAACAGAAGCAAGCGTAGCGTGATGATCCCTTTATGTATTAGTTAATTTTAATTAGCCTGTCATTCTACTTTGTAATTATACGAACCAAACGTAATAATACTAATGCGCTTTTCCCTTCTGACGCCCTGGAATTCCTGCTCTACAAAGAAAACCCCGCTTTATTGTGTTAGGATTTGTGAAGTCTACCTTGAGAAATACATAATTCCTACGCACAATTGTCCTTACCTAATAAAAGGGTTCGATATCTTAGAAATACAGGACTTGCATGCCAGCTTAATACACTTCAGAGTTAGAGCTTGATATAAATACTAAGAAGTCGAAAACAGAATTAATGTATTATGTAGTGGCCAGAATTCGTAAGAATTACCACAATTTGGCCAGTTTTATGTGTAATTATTATTTGACGCAAACTATTCTAATGCCGCCTCGAACGAAGTCACGGTTATCGTAGCAAAATGTGTAGTAATACAAGCAGAGAAACTCAGTATTTTTACAATGTTGACATTTTTAACTACTTTATGTCTAGTTCTCTACGAAAAAAGAAATATTCGTTTTTTAATGTTGTTGCATATTTCATCTACCTTGACGAAGATAAGAAATCCTTCGTCGCAACACAACCATATTGAAAAGGGAGTGTGAAATGCGTGTAACTTAGTGTATGCCATTGGTAGGCCAAAGTTCAGGTGAAAATCCTTGTCTGCATCCGTGTTTTAAATGTAATTGTATGTGAAAGAAGAGACTCTTCAGCACTCAGAACAGCTTCGAATTTTTTGAATACGAACATTCGTTGCAAAGTATCAATTTTTGACTCGTACTAACATTCATTTGGGACCAGTGGTCAAAGGTCAGTCCTTTTATTTTCTTTATTTTGGCCATGGCACCATGTAGTGTCTCTTTCAACAACAAAAGAGGTACATAATCTAAACGATAAAGGGATACACTTGATGTTGTGTATGTTATGTTCCTGTATATTAACTACAGATTACATAACATTACAAGTCTTTATCTCTCGCATTTACCAACTACTTGTGACTAAGTTTTGAGGAAAAATGTTTACATTTGTGTTTTTCAATGAAAAGTAAAATAACCATTTCGTAATATAGGTGTACTTTAGGAAAAACTTACACACCATCATTCTGCAACTTGCACGATTTTCTCTTAAACCTCATATACAGAATTTTGCAGCAACAGAGTCTATTCGATACCCTTACTTTACCCTAATTAGCATATTTTGCCAAAAATGAGCAAATTTGCATTTTTTTAAATCACAAGCGAAACAATCTGAAAATTTTCAGGATGTTTTTCATGAGCTAAAGAGACATAATTATTAACCAAATGAGCCTAATTAATCTCTTAAATGCCTAATAAACATAATTTTAACCAAAATGTGCAAAATTTAAGAGTTTTTGTTATTTTCTTGCATTTTGTGAGAAATTTATCAGCTATCAGTCTGATTGTTTATGGTTTCCCGTTCACACCTTACCAACACACTATGAAGAGAGTGAGTTTAAGGACTGTTACATAGCCTAATTTGCATATTGTTGCAAAATGAGCATATTTGAATTTTTTTATTAAATTTTGCATTTTGGTAGGAAGTTACCAAAACTATCATCTGTATTTTTCATGCGTTCTTCTTACAACCTGTACAAACCCTTTGGAACAAAAAGAATGAGTTGAAAATTTATTTCATGACCAATGTTTTTCATATTTTTATCAAAATGCGCAAATGTATAAAGGCGTTTACCCCCATTTTGTTCAGCATCATTGTCCCCCAACATGCCATATTTTTAAAGTTTGTCACTCTCCCCCAAAGGCCCCTATTTTTTGGAGAATTGTTGAAAATTGACACCAACTACCCTACTTTTTGCAATTTCGACTTTTTTTGATAATTCAGCATATTTTTGTCCAAATCACCTATTAAATGGGCAATTGGCTGTCCTCTTACCCAAAGACCTCTATTTTTCCATATTACCGAATGCCTCTGGGTTTGAAATCGCTAGCCTTACACCCCTAGCATTTCATGTTGGAGTGCCACCCCACCCTCCCCCCCCCCGTGCAATAACTAATGGCAGGGTCATTATTTGGGCCATGGGAATGAGATTTTTGAGGGAATTCGAAGAATTTGTAAATATAGATAGAGATAGTGCAACATGAAATTGTTCATCAAGAACCGAGAGGAACATGAGCTTTCACCTTTCATTTTTTATACGAAGCGATGAGGGAAGCGACCTTCTCGCCGACAAAAGGTTGAATCCGCCATTTCTCCTGGTGGTAATAATGTATTCCCCGTCCCTAATGTAATTAATAGCATATCCTTCAGAGCAAGTGTGACCGCTATAATGGCAAACAGAAGGTCTACTCACAAGTGTGAAATTTTCGGGCGATTTACAATGGAATGCTTTTGTTTTTAAATGCCTTCATCTACATCGAAGCCCATACCTCTCTACGAAAGCGGCCCTTTCCTCCCACAATAGCGAACTCGATGATTTAATTCATATAGCCATGTATAATACATACTTCATATTTCACGGAGATACAAACTATATAATTTGCGATCTTTATATCGCATCTGTCATTTAGAGCACGCGCGCCACGTAGCGCCACATGTGCACAGGTTGCCATTTCAAGCACCAAGTTTGATGCAGCTGGTTTCCTTGGTGGCATTTACGCATTACTCATATGAGTCTTCTTTTTGGAGCGCTGTTATACAAATTTTGCTTGTAAAAATTTAATTCTTTGATCATATGTATCTAGCATATCTTTTGATTTTCTGGAAATATTTTCGTTGTGGAGAAAAAAAATCCGAAATTTTACACAAAATCCATATCTCCGCAACCACACATCTGATTCACATCCAACAAATGCGCCCAGCTGTGGCTTGTCATCAGAACTTTCCAAAACTCACACTCTGAAGCCCTGTAACCAGTCGCAACGGTCCGATTTACACATTTCGACAGTCACCGTTAGTCAACTTTAATGCAAAACTCAGCAAAAGTGGTGCAAGCGGCGTGGTCTATGTTTACCAGGCGTTTCCAATGGGGCGTTGAAAGAGTTCGCGAAGCTTGCTCATTGGTGATATTACTTATCAAGATGCTCACGCGATAGCGTACCACCTACATATTATTTTTCGATCCGTTTATGAATGTTGATGGCAGATATGCTGCAACACATATTTGAGTGGCTGCATTGGATTAGCATTATTTTGAATATAAATTGATGCTCTGTAAATGTGTTTGTTCTCTCCCCCACTCTCACACTCAGTGCGTAGCTCGGTCACCGATACTTAATGTAACTGAACTGCCTACTGAACGATGGTTACTCACTAAACCTACCTGCAGATTTTTTACAACGAACTCCTGCAAATTTGTCTCTATTACACCGTTGCTTATACCAAGTACCTCGCGTTTTACATCTGATCTATTCGGCTCTCTCGTTTCCTTTGCACTGAAAATACTGAAAGCGTCATCCGTGCTATATCCGCCTCGGTAGTTTGTTCCCCCGAGATGTATCCGAGTTGCGCAACGACATTTGCTTCTTTTATACCCCCCATTGTTGCGACATATGAATCGCATCCTCCGTTTTGCCTCCATCTGGATTTGTATTCGGCCCTCAAAAGCTGATTGGTTAGCGTCTACCGAAGTCCTCTGCGAAATTCTCCTTT
Organism: Ophioderma brevispina; assembly: GCA_023653785.1. NCBI lineage: Eukaryota > Metazoa > Echinodermata > Ophiuroidea > Amphilepidida > Ophiodermatidae > Ophioderma > Ophioderma brevispina. The sequence goes on from JAMKCH010015883.1 coordinate 54,463, forward strand.
GTATGTAAAATAAATAAATTACATTGTTTTGTTTTCAGAATATCACGAACTGTTTTATTAACATTGATTCCTTTTCGAACTTGGTAAGAAAAACACAAATAAAACCAACGATGCACCAATGCAATTCTTGCATCATAAATCATTTACGACCCGATCGACAATCCGAAATGTTATTTGTTTGGACTTTGAAAATCTACAATGATTTTGAATTGATTAAGTTTTCATTTGAATAAACTTATCACTTTGCATCATAGTTCTCATCACTTTCTAATCATAAAACCACTTTATATTCTATACTTTTATTTGTGGTGGTTATTTGTTTAATATATCAGAGCCTTACGTCCCCGCAAAAAAAGTAGCGGTATTTGCGTTGTTACATCAAGGAGCACTTTCTCCGTACACTCAAAAAACTCGAACACCTGTATTTCCGCCGCTCTTCCTAGTAATTTCCATTTGGAAACCGGTGTAGAAGTAAATTATAGTCCGGCGTACTCTAGTCATCTACAATGGTAAGGAATTGTACACTCCAATTCAGTTGACTCTTCACGCCACATTCGTTTCACACTTAGCCCGGACTATGGCTCACGCCTACTATAGTTGCTTTCACCCGGGTTCTAACAATGAGTCGGTTTAAAAGCCATGGACAGCCGGTCAGTCGGCCCCGGCGGTTGAGTTCTGAAGCAAATACCTGGAATAGACTAAGATTATCTAGAGATAATACAGAGAGCGAGTTTAATTTAACCACGCTTTGACATCCCTTACGCTGCTTCTTTAAGATGTGAACATTCATTTCCGGATGGTAAGTACTGGTCGTCAATAGCGTAAACCAGCGTTCCGCTTGAACATCGCAAATTACCGAGGAGTATCTGCCACTACCCGGACCGTAATATCCCTGATGCCACTTTTTCTGATCAAATTCCAATGTAACCGCAGTTGTTTACAAACAATAAGCGTAAGACCATATGATGGTCCACATACGGTACTCCAATTTGCCAGAATCTAGTATCTCAATTCTGCCCTCGTATTCAGCGCTGCCATTCACTAACCGCACTGGTAGTTCATCTACATCTGTAAAGGGGAGATGTAACAATTTGTTACAAGTGAAAATGATAATTTTATGTAAACAATTTTCAAATGTCATGTGTGATTTTAAGAGATAACCTTAAGAACGAAACGGTTTTGGAAAAAAAATACGGATGCACTTTTCTGTAAATGTTACGGGACTAATGCAATGTTATTGCTAATAAGGCGGTTCTCAAGCAACTAGTGTCGTCTACTTTTTTGTCCATCCACCTTATATTCAATTTCTGCAAAAGTTGACATCTAATGATGTTGGTATTTTGACCTTGGTATGTGACCTTTAACCCTAATACAAGTCCCTATGGCGCACCTATGACCTGTGTTTGTTAGCAATTGGAGTTAAGGTATCCATGTACGAGCATTCTGAAAAAGGCTAACGGAAACTTTAACACACATACCCACAACGCACACACATACATACATAAACACACACACAAACAGCTTGTCTCCGAAATATTGTGCAAATGAAAAGCGACCTCTTTGACAATTAGATATTCTTAAACAGCTGTGAAAATGTAAGCAATTTCATTGGCTGATGCCTGGGTTCAATTCGATAATTGAACCCAGGTAATACGCACCTGTACGCGCTAGGTGCGTAGAGAGAAATCGCCAGGAAGAAAAACCGCCGGAACTACTTTTTAATGGATGCCACGACCTTCATTTGAACTTTTCAAAACACATGAGTTTACAACCTACTTCTTTCTAATAAAATGCAGCAAACTGAAATGGCCAGTCAAAATCAACACTCTCTATGTATTAACGGATGAATTTTAGTTTGACATGATTACATGAATTAATAAATCTGGACTCGCGTACCGGGGGATCGTGAATCGCTGAAAAATGACGAAGACTCCATGACTCCCAAAATTCAAGCCAGTTATGAAGCTTGACTTCGGCAAATTCATGCGAGAATTTGTGACAGCAAATTTGAAAAGACCCCCAAAAACTTACCATGACAAAGGCTCCCCCAGGTCTGAGTGCAACTTTGGCCCCGCTGTTTGCTGCAACTGATCTATTACGCCCTCAAAACGATGAAAAGTAGCATACGTGTAAAAGCAATGCCGTTCACCGTCATTACTTAATTTCACAATAACAATAAACACATTACACAGTACACGTTGCTTAGTCTACAGAACGTTAAACCATTGCAGTGACGTCAATCTATTTACTAAACCGAGGTCTAATTTCTACGAATCTTCTATTACCATGTCTAAGTGTGGATCGTATCTACGAATCTACAGAAAAGTGTGGGTCCGTATCTACGAAACTACGAGGAATTTAATCCACACATTAACATGTTTAACAGAAGATTCGTAGAAAATTATCTCACGATTTAGTAAATCGATTGACAATGTTGTGATATAAACTTGTGGAACGAATTGGAATATAGCATACAAAATTAATAAACAGAAATCATGTGAAAAATAACGACATGGGATACAGGGAGTTATTTTTGCTGTTCTGAAGTTTTAGTTGTGTTACTCAAAGTTTAGTTTCTTTACCAAAATAATAATGTACTTTTATTATTTTTTGTACATGTGTATTTTTTAACTCTTTGCAATCCAGTGTTAACATGTTTGATTTTTAAAATTTCACCTATTTATTCTTATAATATGGTTGATCTTGTATTTCTTGTATTTCATAAATTCCTTCAACTTATTTTGAGGCCTGGAATCTTTTATTAGGTATTTTTAAAAATTACCTTTTTGGTTCTTTGTTTTCGCCTTATTTTTTTTTAATTTCTATTTAATTTAATCGTTGACATTTGTAAGGTATAAAGATTAACATTTTTAAGTATATGCTTGAATTTCATTTATTTTGAGATGAAAGTTAGCGGCTTATAATTTCTTAAAATGTGGCTTAAATTTTAAAATGCGCTTTAAATTTTGTTTTCACTTTAAAGGTACCATGTGAAGTTTGGTTATTGTTTAGGCCTCGTGTTAAAGGTATCGTTTATAGTTTTGATGCAGTTTTACATTGCCTTGGATGTTGTCAATCGAATGATTAATATTGATTCATTTTTTTTCAATCATATTGTATTATCCATACGATTATGATTAGGCCTATTTTAAGGCTTTAGTGTGATGTCAAACGAAATAAAGGGAGCTCATTTTAACGAAATTGGAGCAATATTTAAGATTTAACCTTTCGTGATGGCCTTTGCCATTTGACGATTTTTGTCTTATATATCCATAATCATACATTGTAAGTAGTACAAACTATACCTTTTTAATCCTAGTAAACCAGACGAACACTGTGGTTACCTTTTTAAAGCAATCCAAGTCATTTTCATTTTTGACCCCTTATTATGAATTTTCCCCCCTCCTGGATTCCGCCCACACTTTCACGAGGGGCACCCCCACTAAATTTGTTCATTAACCTTCATAGAAGACAAAACCACTGAGAAATTATGCTCTCCAGGGTCATGGAATTGCTCCAAATGACCCAACTATTAGCTATACATATACACTTTAGGCCAAATTGAACACACATTTGCAATTTTCCTCAAAATATCGACCTTAGCAAATTTGGCTTCAGATTGAGGGAATTGAAACGATTTTTCCAACAATATTTTAGAAAATGTTGGCTTCAGATTAAGGACATTTTACTCATTTTCCAACAAATTTTAGAAAATTTTTTGGAAAAAGAGACCTATTACTATACCAAAATTGTCATGGAAAAAAGGTAATTCATATACCAGAAGACTGAAAATGAGACCCATATTTGCGGTACGTCCCGTATAGTCATATGTTGAGTACCCTTCTCGGACGTCCAGACAATTTTGGCCTAAAATGAGACAATTAGAAGATCACGCACCTTCTAGACTGTTGTACCAATGTTACAATCCTTAGCATACTCTGGGGAATAGTACAATTCAAAGTCAAATCCGTATAAACTCTCATGAACATATTTCCAAATTGTATCATTCTGCAGTAAGCTTGATATCTGGGTTGTGTATCGTTGCCCTAAAATATTCCCATGTATTACTCTAATCCTTAAAACTCTGGCAAATACATCCGAAACTATCGTTGTAATCCTTTGCATATCCCAGTGAAATTGATACAATTTATTAAATCTAGTCGTCTGTCGGTCAATATAATCCCCTAGTCTGTGATTCTGCAGTTGACTGGATATCTGGGTGTGGATACATAATGGTTGCTTAATTTAAAAAAAATCCATTCCTCCTCGCAAGAGATTTCGGAACTACGGTTTACTTTGTATCCATCACATTTCCACTGAATGATAATGAGACATCAAGACACGCACATGCATGTGCACGAAGCAAAGACTACCCATACTTGAACAGATGTGTGGACTCAAAAACTGACGATAATTAATCTTATCGGGCCAAATTGACAGCCTCTTTGTAGACTTCATGATAGTGAATAGGCAAAGGGCCTATGTAAAAGCTGAGATGAATGAAGTTACGAATACACAGGTTTACAAACTGATTGATGAAATTGTAAAGGACATTGAGTTAACATTGTAAGAATGGGTTTAAAGTCAGGAAACACTCTCCCAACAGAAGATTCGTCGTTTACGAATCCACTCGGGCTTCGCCCTCGTGAATACGTAACTTACGAATCCTCTGTTTCTCGTGGTTTCCCTTTAACATATATCCAAGCCAGAAATGTTTTATGTTTCCGTAAAATACTCGCTACAGTCTCTGACCGTAAACATTGCGTAAATTGTAATCCACTATTTTCACTGCAGCGTTCCTCTTGGTGGTTCGTTCGCCTGCTTTGTTTTGAACCTGTTACCAATGGCAATTACTGAATGAGTAGTTATGCAGGATCGCAGGATTCTGTAAAATATCTTGGTTTAAATATTGATCAATATGTCTCAGGTGAAGAAATTGCAAAAAAGTGTTATTCAAAAAACCAATTCACGGGTTAAAATTCCTTTACAGACAAGCTAAATGTCTTAGCGAGCAAAGTCGAAAAACCCTTTGTTCAGCTCTTCTGCAATGTCACTTTGATTATGCTGCTTCAGCGTGGTATTGTGGCATTACTCATGATCTGAAGTCAAAATCCAGGTGGTCAGAATAAAGTTGTCAGGTTCATCAAAAACTGGGAGCCTCGGGCACCATTGGTACAAAAGAACTCTCAAGTGTAGGTTATCTAAATGTTGAAAATCGGGTGGTATTTTTGAGATTGAATCATGTTTTCAAAATATACACAGCAAGTAAAACTTGCAAATCTTCTAACTTTTTTTTTTAAACAAAAATTACCAATTCACACAGCTACAAATACAGGAGAAGCAGCCATAATTTTTTTCTTCCTAGAGTGAAAGGCAAAGGCTCTTCCACCTTTTATTATAATGCAATTAAAATTGGAACTCTCTACCTGATAGCATCAAAAACTCCAAAGTATTCTGTTTTTAATCCTCAGTCAAAATCATCTCAAAGCAATGCCGATGGCTGTATGAGGCAAGTCCATTTGTGATTTAAAGGAATTTGTTGGCGTAGATCTGTCGGTGCATGTATGGTGAGGTGTCCCTAGGTGGGACGTGCCGGATGGTTTTCGTGGTCGCTGGTTGTTCCTTGCGGGAGGGTCCGGGTTGTCCGGCGGGTTTGGGGGGGGCCGGCTGTACGGCGGTCGTGGGGGCTGCCATCTTTGTTCCCTGTGCTGTGTTTGCAGCGCCGGCGCGTACCTGGAACCCGGAGGCCAGCGAATGATCACAACTTCTTCTGTTTCTGTATTGGGTCGTGCGGCTTGTTGGATGTGGTGCGGGGAGTGGGGGTGGCGGCTTTCCATGCTTGTTTGTGCGGTGGTAGCATTTGTCGGAGTGATCTGGATTTTTTTCGCGGGGAATGCTCCAGTGGCCGTGGGGGCCGTCTGGTGCGTCTTGTTTGGGGGATATTTCATGTGGTGTGTGCCGATAGATTTATGCCAATAAATTCCTTTAATTCAAAACTAATTCCTTTATTCATACTATTTTTCAACACTTCCCATCCAGTTTAGTTTTCAGGATCTTTTAATTTTTCTTTTGAAAAATTAACAAATCTATTTTATTCCTTTGTATCATCTCCTTCTGCCAGTGTCCCATGTACTTTTTAATTATAAATTATTTTGATGTTTTTTATCCATAAATGTAGTAAGTAGTCCAGTATTTGTTATTTTGTTCCGTCCATGTGTTTTCACTGTGAGGACCCCATTGGAAATAAGCTGGTTAGTAGCCGGCTTTATGGGGTTATCCTGGCGTTCAATAATTCTGTTTCTTGGTAATTTTTAAATGTTTTTATTTTTGTAATTATAATGTGCAATTTATGTATATTATTTCTATTTCTGATGTATTGAATATGATGATACAAATAAAATTCAATCAATCCCAATCCAATCACTATGGCGCTAGCTTCGAAACATAGTTCGGACTACGAAAGCGATGAGAAACAAAGTAAGAGCTAATTTTGATGCTTTAGGCTCTACAAAATTACAATTTAAAAGTTTTAAAAGGTATCTAAATTTGAATCATTTTTTTATAAAATAAAAAATTTCCACGTGTGTTGGGTGAGAAAGCTTGGTAGGAATGTTAGTGGATTGAACGATTATGACGCATGGGTATGAGAAGCATTGGGTGGACGTAGGGATTCAATAATACACATTTTAAAAACCGATTTTATTTCAAATCTCAGGGAAATCGTGAAAGATGTTTGAAGAATGAGAATAAAGATATGATTTTTTTTGATCGGTCCCTCTACCTCCCTACGTCCGATTGGGACCCGGTTAGGACAATTATTTTTGCGTGGAAAACTTGGCATGCGGGCCTCGTTCTTCCCATCTTAAAATAATGGTCTATACCTGAGTCCAATCGACGTATGACGTAGAGGACCGATTCAAAAAATCATATATTTCTTCTTAAATACTGTTGTGACATGATGCTATACATCACCTTTAATGGCACCAGGTTAGCTCTCAAATGCCATTTGTTCTTTCAATTTTCTTCTTATGACAACTTGTAGGCATCGATAACAATTATGTCTGAGGACGCCATCTTTGGATTTTGTGCCAAAATTTTATTAAAGGTGCATTCGTGGTTTCAGCACATTCTGTTTATTCCTAGATCACTAGATATCCTTGAGAAAGCTTATCTCAAAATTTGAGCTAGATCCCGATCTTGTCGTTTTGGTTATCAGCAATGCTCGTTTTACCACGGGTCCCCATAGGGACTACGGTGCTGTAATTACTGTCAGAAAATACAAAATTGCGGAAATTTCTTACAGATAGAGCCCGGAGAAATTTGGACGTAAGATTGGGCACAGGTGGATTACTAAGGCCAAACGGTTCAGATGATGGGACGAGCGGTGGATTCACGAAATGCCCCTTTAACTTGCTAGTTTTACTTGATTCTGAAACCAAAGACGATTAATGTCTCAATTTTTAAAGCCCCCAAGTAATTATTTTACAATTATCGCTCATATAATACAGTTATGCTTGGTCTTAGACTTTTGTCTATCCCATTTTTGATCAAGTGATCGAGCCTTCTATGGACTTCTCTAGTGACTCGTGATCAGGGGTCTGTGCGTTGAATCCTATTGATGCTTCTTTTCAAACCAAAACACTAAAATACATTTTAATTAGACAACACAAAATAGAAATAAAACCAATCCGGATCAGGAATAGTGCCATTATGAATGTTCCATGGAGCTTGTGGATTGGAACTAAGATGCAGATGGAATATGGCATATGCTATTCATATTAGAAGCGCTCAGAATTACTTAGAATCACTTAGAATTAAACTGACAATCATATTCCTTGTATATATCAATTAAGACATTCAATGTACACCTTAGAATGACATCAGTTTCGACCTGACGATCATAAAACCCGCTACGCTGAAAAGATAAATATGTCAATGGGTCTTATTTGACGAATTAAAACTAGCAATATAAATACATTTTAAATCTGTAATTATTCCATCAATAAGGAAAAGGAAGATCTTGTCTTCCAGCAAGACAATGCTAGACCACACCCAGCAAGAAAACTGCTGACTTTTTTTTTATAAGTTGAACATCTTTGGGATAAATTTGGGCGACACGTGAGGAGGTAACAGTTCCCAAGGAGTGGGTGAGAATTTCCAAGTATTGTCTCATAGGATAGAAAAATGTACTTTTTTACAGCATATGACATTTGGTTGGCTTATTACATAGCAAAATGTATCAAGGGTCTACATGGAGTCTATGGGGTCACCAAAAGTTTCCCTGGATGTTACAATGGTGACATCACCAAATCAGTGAAAATGCATTTTCTGCTTCAATATGACAAGATGAATCATTTTACTCTACTTTCAACAACATCTGAGCATTTACCCCCAGGGAGACCTTGAACCTTTATGGTGCTATACCGATTTATCTAAAGGTTGGAACCTAGGCAAATATATACTTTTTTCTAATCAGGAAGCGCGATAGACATACACGATATTAAAGTAAGTCCAAAATTATAATCGGTGGTGTGTGGGATTGTCAAGTCTGAATTAAATCTGTTCATATGTCATTTAATAAAACATGCCTAAGAACAGCTTATGAACCCCTTTCTATAATAAGAAATCATTAAATCACAAAAATAATAATTACATTGTTAATTGAAATTTTCAAAATATGTTTACAATACACAAATGTCCACCCTAATAGTGATCAAGGAACTGTATGGGTGATTAGCACTTAAAGCGGCACTGGCACATTTTCACAAAATATGAAATTTCTTCAATTTGCTCTCAAATGATAGTCTAGGCTATTGGAAGAACAGATATATATTTTACACATAAAAATAACATACCCCAAAACAGATAGGGACATTGATATGAGGATAAAGACATCCAGGTAATTTGTAGGCCAACTTTTAAGTTTTTCATTACTTTACTCAACAAATGTATATATTACATGAATATTTTTGACTCGTACTCACTGATATTAAAATCACAAAGGTTATAGACCAAACATTGTGCATAGCGTGGGAAACATGCATACGGCGTGCGTGTTCTTGTATTAAACGCCATCTTCGTCGTCTGCTGAATTTAGCGTCGCCGACGTACATAAAAACTTTACAACCATGCAAAAATATCGATTTTGAAAAATCTTGAGGGCGCACTATTTTTCAAATGTGCCAGTGTCTCTTTAAGAGAAACTGCCAAACAAATGGAAAAGGATATTATGGTAACTCTGCCAAGAAGACCTACTTTTGGGGGGCGTGCAGGTGACACCAGCTTTGTTGGATGAACTTGGAGAAGCCCTTAAGGTCCAGTTTGTACACATGTCCAGTCTGGTTTCATTTCCGAAACAGGTGAAATTCCCTAAGCCATACGACGAGTACTGGTCAAATGGTTCCGTGCTTTGCGCGGATAGGTATCCGAGTTGCCGGCAAACTATGTGAGCTTTGTTGATATCCCAGCCATCGTACAATATATATCGCCATTCGTCATACTTTATTTGAACTCCGCCTGATAAAACCGATCTAGAAACGCTGGTATCTAAACGAAGGGGATAGAACTTTCCTGCGATTCGAATTAAAACAATATATATTTATATAATATGAAATGCCAACGGCACACTGCCATATTAAGTTTCCTTAAGGATCATCATTTTAGTATCAATACAAAAGTTAATAGGAACGTTTTGAGTGAGTGTTAATAAAGGTACTAAAAACTCTGATGTAATCGGAAGCTTATAGACCTGTTTATTTGTATTTTAAATTAGACAAAATACCAATAGACATTCTTGTTTACCCCATTTTGCCATATTTGCATTAAAGAATAACATATTTAAAAGTGAAAAAAAATTGTGGGGATACCTTTTAATGGCTATAGGCCTACATGAAGTACAAATTCGAAAAAGCTACATGTCAAATATGCCACTGTCTTTGAAAAAAAATATATACCAACTTGCTCCACTAACCAAAAGTGTAGTTTGTACTATACATTATTCTAATCAATAATTGTAGGTCAATTGAGAAATTAGAAATAATGGCAATGTTACAAATATTCCTAATTACCACAGTACGAATGCAAATGGTGCATTCGCAGGCGGAGTGCCCATCTCTCTGTCTTTGGGGTTTGGGCCAGACTCCTTGTTGCTGTGTGTGTGTGTGTGGGGGGCGGGGGGTCGCCAATCCTCCGACACAGCAAGTCTCGTTTGCATTCCTAGCATATGCCGGTACCCATTTATACTCCTGGGTGGAGAGAGGCAAGCGAGGTAAAGTGCCTTGCCCAAGTGCACAACACATTGGCGACAGCGGGGCTCGAACCCAGAACATAATGCTTATAAGTCGAACGCTGATCCAACTGCACCACATGTGCCCACTAGTAGGAAGCTTCAGACATATTGTTAACAATTCGTTTTTAATCTATGTGTCCAAATAAGCACGTTAGTGAGCTTATCGTTAGCTGGATATTTTTTTCATTTTGACCTCCTTTCCTTTACCAAAAACAATATCATGATTGACCGCTACCACGTCTTCTTCTGCACAAAGCAAATGACGTAAGTATATAGCAAATAATACATTTATTATCAAATAACAACATTTTGGCCAGAATGTTAGGTTAGTCAGATAACTTTGAATATTTTACCTCTAAGAACCTTTTACCTTTAAGTTCTAAGAGATTATCCGCCTATGTTTTTTCTACTTTTTTTGATATGTTGTTTTATAACATTTTAGATTACACCACTTTTTATTGACTGGTGTATATATGATCTATAGGACCTCGACTGAATTTAAATCTCTTCAGTGGGTGGCCATGTGTGTTCCCGTGGGCTTTGAATGTTCTCTACGGGAACTTGTTAATTTTGATATGATTGAGCCAAAAATGATGGTGCCAAGTTTTTCTAGTGTGTGTTCCCCATTTTACATGCAAATTAAGTATGACGTCATAATTCCAAATTAAAATACAACAGGACTCAATCAAATCAACCGTTTAGTTTCTTTAATCTTCTTCTTCTTGCGTATGAGGCAGCAGCTAAACGTGTTGTAAGCGTTGGAGCCAACTCACTGTTGGTTTTTTGGGGTTAGAGAAATCTATGTCCACTGGTGGACGAAAGGTAGGGCACTCATTGAGAATGTGATCCGCAGTCTGTGATGGAGAACTTGGCAGGCTGGCGATGGCCGTAGCCCCCCATCGGTGCCTAGTGCTGTTTTGAAGCGACCGACTCCTGTTCGAATCCGGTTTTAAGGGTGACCCATTCGTTTGCGTGGGAGATGGGGTTGCTTCCAGGTGGTATTTCTGTCGTAGGTGTGATAGAGAATTGTCCCTGGTCTTGGAGTATCAAGCCAGGCAGTATTCCATGTCTGTAAGATTTGAATGGGAACTGGCGAGTTTTAGAGCGGGCGTGTTCGGCAGAAATGGGTTCGCGAAGCGCATTCTCTGTCTACCGAGTTGGTTGGATCTTTGACGGTGTTATCAAACGTGTCTTGTTGGTCGCAGCAGGGCCTTATTCACTAGTTTTGTGGCATGTGGTGTCTCTTTCTCTCGAAGTGCTGCAGGTGCAAATGCCTGAAAGCACTGGTAAGGATTCAGAGGGCGTAGGACGGATCAGCCAGTGATGGTTCCTCAAGGTCTCGTTGAGTACAGTGTCCAGGTTCTTTGTTTGAGAGCTTTTGCAACATGCTGGGGCGGCATATTCAGCAGGCTGTAGACCAGCGGCCAAGGCAGTGGTGCATAGGGTCGTGGGCTGGCACCCCATGAAGATCCAGAATGTCGGCACAGGAGGTTATTCCATCAAAGAGACCTTGGCGCATACGGACCTCGAGGTGCTGCCGTTATGTAAGCTGCCGGTCAAGGTTCATTCCCAGATAGGTTGGCGTTGGATTGTATGGCTGCAGAGGCGCTCCATTTAAGGTTGATTTGAAGCTTGTGATGAGCCTCTTTGGTGTTTGAGGTTGAATGCATTAGCGGTTGTCTTGGCTTCGCTCAGCTTCAGTCTCCAATCTTGAGATATGCTTCAAGTAGGGCCATGTCTGTAGTAAGTGTGCTTTCTACTTTCTTCCAGTGGTGCTGTCAGAGTGGTAGGAGGTCAAGATCGGGGGCGTAGCCATATGGTCTAGATTTTGTTTGAAGCGATTTATCAGCGATTTACCTCAAACAACATCTAGTTTCTTTAATCATTCTATACCACAGTCAAATTATTAAAAACACTGAAACACTCGCACAGCATATCCAGCAATATTGAGAAAGGCGGTCCCGCAAAAATGGAAATTTGAAATGCCGCATATGGGCCATACGATATTAAAGTGAGGAAACAATACCATATATTTTCACGCGTCATCAGAAACTCTTATCAAGCATTATCTTGCTTCACTCCATGATGGCTGCAATGGCTCCAAAAGTTCCACCAAAAATGTCAAAATTTGTGAATAATACACAGTTTGACTAGATTGTGTGGAAGAAACCACGCAATTCTATTTTAAGGGCATCGTCAGCTATTGTCAGGCACATATTTAATATCATATTGCCCTTAATATCCAAGATGCAGTCATGTGGACGTGTTCAAATTTCGTTAAAATCAACAATTTACCATCTGGATATATTTAGTTATATTATCAGAATCACGATAAAAGTACGAATTTTAGTATCTATTCAATAATATAACTTGACAATTAGGTTATATTATGTCTGTTAAAATTACGGTCAACTCGGTTATTCAACAATCATCATGCTTTCATACTGATATCAACCTAAAAATTACAATTTGGAAGCAGAAAAACTGTAAATAAACAGTATTAGGTAATAATATCACACATTTTGAAAAAGAATAGTATTTATACCCTGATCGTTATCATTTTTCCTGTAATATTACGTGCTGTTGTACTTTACTGGTTTTAATGTAATATGAACAATGAAACCTCTTGCCTTCTAATATGGGGTTTAACCTATTAAATAATACCGTCGTTGTGTCATTCAAAAATGCACAAATAACTTATTTCTCTTTTAATTTTTTGAAAAATATAGTTTAAAAAAATTCTCGATTCCACTTTTTGTAATTTGGTCTACTTGTTTAATTAATTATTTTTTCTTAATTTAAAAAAAGTTCATATATTAAATTTTAATACCATTCGATATATTCGGAAAGTTATGTAGTGTGGTGGATAAGGTATAGGACGTGTAATCTTAAGGCCCTGGTTCGAATCTGAGTAGGGTACATACATAAAAATCCTCATCTTTAAATATCTGGTGATATGACATTTGACATAAATTGTATGCTTATACATTTATTTTTATTCATGTTTCCGTCTGTTATTTTTTTTTCGTGAAATCGTTGTCCTTAAAATATATTTTACATCCACGCGGCTACGTAATGCTATGTTGTTTGATTTGTCATAGCTACAAAGGTAAAATTAGAAGATGTAAGAAGATTGCTAATCGTTTAAATATTTAAACATTGTTTAACAATTAAAAAAACTAACAATAAAGTTAAAGGCGTGGTTTCACATTGTGATTTTACGTTCCGCAATAGTTTTCGTATTTTTACGGACCCGGTTATTTTTACGTTCTGCTCGGTTCGGTGAATCCAAGTTCCAGTCTAAACGCCGATTTTACAAGTTTTATTTTAACGTGTATTATTTTAGGTTGTAAGGAAATAGGTCCATGAATCTGAATATTTGAAAAATTGGATGGATGGAAAAGCTAAGTAAGTAGATTACAATAAATCAAAATAAGTTGAAAATTGTCCACAGGTTGGAGATTTTGCCCTTTTAATTTTCCGCCCAATAGCTTACGCGAAACCGATTCCGACAAATCACATCGCAGGGCAAATGGTGACGTCAAAGTGATGACCACCATAATTTACGTCGTTGTGGACCATCATATAGCAGTGTTTGCAACTTCTATAAAACGCGATCGATGTGTTTTGATATCAATAATAATTAAAACACAACGAAATGAACACACATATGTCATGCTGTAACCTTATTTTCAATTTTATTATTACCTTTCATTAATCCATCAATATTCAGCTTAGCAATACCAATTCGAGTCAACACGAGTTTTGGTCATCACTTTGAAGTCACGAGGAGAGCAAATGGGCGCTTTGAATCATGAATCCGGGGCGAAAAATCCGCCCGTTTTCTGCGTATGTCAAAAAAGCAAAATTAAAATGCCTCTAATTTGTTACAGTGACATCAAATTGTATTATTTTTTGCTTTTTTTAAGTTTTTTATATATTTTTAGAATGTAAGTCAAACTGAGCTTGACAAAAATTCTGACAGATCCTTGAACATAATTACATAATGAAAATTTGGCAATATTCAGTCCGTTTAAATCTTTAACCTACCAAATGCAATCTACTTGTATCACTTGACCAACATCTTGAAATTTAAGGCCTGATAACAAATACAATAATAATAATATAAATATCAAGTGATAAAACATGTCTCATACCCCAATGTATACCTTTATAATAATTTTGGATGTAATAAACTAAATATAAATAAAATACAGACGTATGGTAATTTGTCGCTTTGGGAAAGTGGAAAAGCGGACGTATTGATCACGATCTGGGATTACCAGTGTTATTAAAACGGAATCGTCAGGCACGATTTTTCTCTTGGTCAAAGACATAATGTTACACTTTGATATACACATTATGTAAATATTGAATGGTAAACCGAATATATACATTTAATGTGGCATTTTTAAGGTTTTATCTTCAAAAATACCCGTTTTGGCCGCTCTTGAATCTGAAGACGCTATCAAGATGGAAAAAGCCAGATATTAGCTTGATGGTCAAAGAAACATATCCCACTCTTTACAGTTAAACCTTCATGGTACTTGCGCGTTTTCGATGACTTTAAGGATGTCATATTAATTTGGTCATAAAAATAATATATTATAAATGCTTCGAAATGTGGCAACCATCGATTTTTTGTTTAAAGTGGTTAATGTATCCTTGGAAATCAATAAAAAATAGAAAATAACACCGAAAAGGCCCACGGGAACCAGTTTCCCTTACAATACGGCCCCCTAATATAGGTCCAATCATATTGCAGTGCGGTGAAATGGATGAAACCAGCTCTGACTCACACAGCAGCATCGCAATGTACTTTTGGAACTGTATTACTGCGCGTTGGGTCCCCAGAGATGGTTTTCATCCAATTCTGCTGGGCAGCGAGGATGAATGGACCTTTACGCTTTTCACATAACGCCCACCCACCAATGCATAGTCCTATTATACTATGGGACATGTCTTCTATGATGTTTTTGTTACGCAACCGACCCGCCCCGTGGGGGCTGTATGGACCCAGAGTAACAATCTTCATAATACTTATTACAATCATATAACCTCGATCTCGCGAAGAAAACTTGCCCATTTTTCTTTGGAAATGATAAAAGTCAACTCAATTGCCTTTCCCTAATAATCGCGACCAAAGGATACGTATGACTTCAGCAAACAATGGAGCTAAAGATAGTCACAATCGCCCGGTATGCGGTGGAAAAAAAATACACGGCATTGTTAATTGCCACAGTGTGAAATATTTCAGGTGTGATCACCTCTCCGAGTTAAACTGAGCATTCTTTTCATGACGTAAGCACAAAATACGTATCTCTTCACAAAATAAGTAAATCTTGAAGCTTCTCTACAGCGCGAAAGGACATGGGGCCCACATTCAGAGCTCCGGACTCGAATTGGAACTCCACTCCCCACCATCTATACCTTTCTTAGACAACGCAGACTCCGATGGTTGGGCCATGTCCGTCGAATGGATCTGATGGCCGTCTACCGAAAGGTATCATGTATGCTGAGCTTACATCTGGCAAGAGAAAGTAGTTGTCGAACCATGCCCGCTACCAGGATATTCGTCGTGATAATGTGTACCCTGAACACGACATTGTTGCGTGGGAGAAACTTGCTGACAATTGTCACCTTTGGCGGAGAACAGTGAAGGCACCCTTGGCTGGGAACCACAAGATCATCATCTCAGGTTTGAGAAGCAGCGAGCTAAAATAAAGCTGCACCGATCCTTGGATAGTCAAGCTTTGACCTCCCATATATGTTAGGCCCTGTGGCATAACTGCCACTCTAGGATTGGCCTCTTCAAAGCCACACAGACGTCGCTGTTCACCTAACTGTGACTTAATGAATATTTCATCTGTTTTATTACGAAACAGGAAGAATATGAATGAAAATAAATGAAGAAAGTTGCAGGGCAAGTTTGCTCAGAACCAAATCTGTAACTTTATTTCTATTCAATTTTCGCCGTTTTCAGAGAAAACTCGTTTCAACGGGCCATAGTATAATAAACTAGGTTAGTTATTGGTGAAAGAAGTGGAGTATTTGTTACTTATTAACCCGACTCCTGAGTAATAACACTGGAATTTAGTCCAAATTGCGTAGCAATAAATCGATTGTTGAATATCTTAGCTCCATTGTTTGCTGAAGTCCTAGCGCATCCATGGTCCCCTGATTTAGGGAAAGAAAAGTGAAGTGCATTTTATTTCATTTTCAAGAAAATGTGCAAGTTTTGTTTGCTGGATCAGACAGTTATTATGATGTAATATCGATTATGAATTTACACTTTGGTTTTTCCCCTAGCCCCCTCCCCCTCCCATGGACCACGCATTTGATAGTTGGTTTATTTGGTCTACTATAGCAATGGATCATCGTCCAGAGTCCGGACATTCCACTACTAGTGGCAAAAGAACTGAGTCCGATTGCTTAAAGGTGCACCGAAAGATTTCAAATATCGGTTTCCCTAAGAATTGAAAGCCCTGGTTTTTGTACTGATGTAAAAGCTGCCATTTCAAAATATCGAAAGGATTCCTCTGAGAATTGTGAATACTAACTATGCTTTATATTGAAAATAATACGCAAATCACAATATCTTGATTGTCTAATCTGTAATGGAATCACTTCATATGGCGCAGAGATGGGTGCCTTGAAATATCTCGTTGCCACTTTAAAATAAACAAAGTAATATGTAAAGATGCTCGTTTTGATAAGGACTCGGTACATTTTGTTTGATTATCCAGATGGTTTAGATACATACCAATCAATGGTTTATGTGCATATGATTGAATCCTTTCTATTGCCCTCTACACAATTGGAGGTCTCTTTCCAATCTGTTGACATCATCAATCCAGCGGCTCATCGCCATACCGTTAAGGTTATCAGTCCATTAACTGGAAAGAGACCTAAATAATAGTTGAATTGAGCATAATTGGTGGTCCAAGCCCTAATGAACGACAGACTACGTAACCGTCACCGCTGCGAGCCCTTCCCGACAACAAAGTGCCCCATCGCTCACCTCGAAAAATTCAATAATTCCTTTGTTCGCTTCGATGAAGCATCCCCAAGAACGTCTTCCCCTTATCATTTCAGGTTCTAGATTTATATAAAATGAAATCATCAAATAGTTAATTGTCTATACCCTTACTTCCCTGAAATGCCGCTTTCAAAAGTCACCGAGGCGGACCCCAGCATTAGTTTGGGAAATTTGCCCCTAGACTACACCAGAAAAATAACGCTACTCTTTTTGCGGTGATCGGCAGTTATCAGACATTTTGGCCTCTAGGGACTTGAGGGAATTTTTCCTCTGAAATTATTTCCGAGAGAACTTCATGACACTGACGTACCATGGGTCATTTCCATGCCAATTCAACAAATCAGGTACACCATCACCTCGTGGATTTTCTCCTTTTTGGTGTATTGAAAGATATTCATGAGAAACTAAATTCCTGAAATTTGAGCTCTGGTACCTCTTTTCGTTTTCAGGCTACAAACAGCCATTTTAAATCTGAGGTTGGTCACCTCAAAAACATGTAAAGTCGGTAAATAAAGACTATACCCGCTAGATCCCCCCCCCGTCAAACTTGGCATTCTGTATTCCTTTTTACTGCAAATTTTGCAAATATGTAATCAGACAAAATACACCTTGCTCATTTAAGTTACAGGGGGACAAAAATGGCCAAAATCCACTCTGACCATATGTTTTTTTGGGGGGGGGGGGGGGCAATAAGTCAAAAGTAAAAGTGTACGCTTCCAAATTGGACTGGTGAAAGCTAATCTTGAATACTACCCTTGTGTACAATCTTATACGTATATCACAGTTTTATTGGAAGAGAATATAGCTATCCCAAAAAGCCAAAATTTAACTTCATTAACCCCCTAAAATCAATGTCAGCATTTTGCCACCAAATCTGCTTGAAATATGGTTAAGAGGCCCCCCCTGCTGAAGTTGTGTGCGAAGTTTCAACATTGTGGTCTCAACTGCCTCTACTGCCTTATGTAGCCATAGCAGCTCAATAATCGAAACTTTGCAACAAATATCAAACAAAATCCCATTGGAATGTACACAGAATTCTGGACTTTGCAAAACCTAGGTAAAAACATTCAATGGCAGTTTAAAGACTTTGAATCCAAGTTTGACCTTGTATAACTCTAACAATGAAATTTGGAAAAATCAATATTAGCACCTTATTAGCACCTGATCTAGGTATGGACCAAATGTCAGTTGGTGGTGACTTGTTTGGTAAGGAATTTATAATACTTAATTATCCTAATTAAAATATATAGTAACAGTGAAATGTGTAAGTTACTACCCAGTTGGCAAAGTCAGGTTTCATGTGTGTTTCAAAGCTGACATGAACTAGGGGTTTTTTGAAGACCAGTTACTAATTATAGAAGACACTTAGGAACCACAATGAAACTTTGCAAAAAAGTAAGCAAGGACCCCACTTAAACATATTTCAAGATTTGTTGCAGAATGTGACATTGGTTTATAGGTGGCCAAGTCAAAGTTCAAATTGGACTTTTTGCTTTTTACGACAACTATATCTCTTCCAACCGAAGCTGATATAGTATTAAATTGTACATAAGTTGCATTTTTTTCTGTTTCACATATTGCCAATTTGCAGCAGAAGGTTATCCAGAATGCCATGTTTGAAGGATCTGAGCGGGGTTGTTTAGTTCTTTACTTATGGGCCTTCTGAATATTGAAGTTCACCCACCGGTACATGTTTTGAGGTGACCTCCTCAAATTGAAAATTGCTCTGCCGTTTGGTGAAAACGAGAAAAAGAGGTTTGCTCCACCCTTGCCAAACCTCCCTCACCCTAGCGTATCTCCCCTCTCCTGATCGTGTCACCCTGATACCGTTTCTTCCGTTGCTGCCTACGACTCTTCTTCCTCCATTTCTCTGCTCTCCTTTCTATTTTCTTCTCACCTTAAAAGAGGTACAGAGTCCAAATTTTCAGGATTCTCATGTTTCTCAATAATATCAAAGAAGAGAAAAAAGAAAATCCCCGATTGTGATGGTGTGTACTCGATTTGTTGAATTGGCATGGAATGACCCACCAGAAATTATTGTTGTATTAGGTTTATTCGAGCTTTCGCAATTGTTGAAATACCATCATTCAGGAACTGAGGAACAAAGAGACACATAGAAACTAAACAAATAAAAAAATAATAACATGATAGGCCCAGAATCCATTACTCAATCCAACATTAGAACCAAGTCAAAATAATAAATCGGAAAAAACTATGTTAAGAAAAACGCATAACAATTGAATGAAATGATGACACAAATGCCCTTCCTATAAGTGGGTTAAAAATGAGTGTACAGGGGTTCAGTCAAAAAAGATTTTACCACCCGGATTCAGAAAAATGCCTTAAAACTATTGAACAAGCTTGAAACTGTTTATACATTTAACCATTAGCTCGTAATTCACTTCCTGGTGAAAAAAACGATAAGTTTGCTTTTTTTACATAATGGTAAATAAACGGAAAGCCGCCAAAACACTTCGACCACGGTTGTACAGTTCTTCACGTCCCACAGCGCAGGGCCATTGCGTTACTGTCATGTAAATGCCTAATAATCTTGTTTTTCTAAAAAAAAACCATTACCTAATCAATACCAACTGTGTTAACAATATTCGTACTAATGACCATGCCAGTTTAAGAGCGTAACGAACCAGGGGAGGGGCACCCCCACCACGACCCCCCTGGGGTAGTACCGGAAAATCAGCTTAAGCTGTGAAAGTGGGAAAGGAAGAAAGCAGAAAGTTAATAAAGAAACAGATGGAAGGAGATCGGAAGGATAAGATGCAAAGGGTAGAGGGTGGACGTTGAATGTGTGCGATGTTCAAATATTGTTTCCCACAAGTGCCCCCAGAGATTTTGGTTGCGCCGTTGAAAAATGTGGGGCAACAGCCGAAAGCGAAGCGAGGTACAAAGTGAAAGTCCCGCATTTGTATCAGGCAAAAGGTATTACACACCAGGAAAGATTCTGAGCACCCACCCCCCCTCCCTCCAACGGGACACGACCCCCTAATTACGCCACTGGTTTTAGTATGGATTATACAATTGGACGGTTTGACTTAATAGAAAAAATACATGATAGGATGTCTTAATATAGTACAGTTGCTCCATAAGGTTGGAATAAACATTATGTTCCACTTTTTCTATGATTCTTAACCAGTGTGAGTTCTAATGATACTAGAAGTGTATATCGCCACACACTTTTGATTGATCAGTCTCTTCCGAAATTAATCACATGAACAGCCAGAGAAAGCGGACTAGTACGTATACGTTATACGTAATACGTCATAATTTCCCACCAATGCAATTGCAGCTTTTTTAAAGAAAAGAAATACATTAAGGGTTTAACATTTCACCCAGGGACAGTTTATTTTTAAAAGTTTTGAAGCTGTGCATGCAATCTTTACAAAAATAGAGTTTTAAGATTATCACAAAATGTAGGTGCGGATTTTTGATTTTTGTTTCAAATAAAGATATGATTATTAAGAAAATTTTATGGAACGCCCCGTACCCATCTTCTCTTTTTCCTTCTCTTCCCCCCTTTTGACTGTTTCTCTACTTATCAGTGATTTTTTTTTTTTTCAAATTTAGCCACTATGGAAATCAAAATTTTGACAATAGAATTTGTTTAAAAGGGTGTCTGGCATTAGTTCTGAAATTAATCCTTTCTCGTCTCAAAATGAGAATCCCGAGAGGATTGTATAAATTCTTGTATTTCTTTCTTTAATTGGTGACCGTATGTAGTACTGGTACGTATATGTACAAGCACGCTATCGTCTGCACTGATGAACTTAGTTTCAACATTAACCCTTTTACTGTGTTGTTACTGAGCTAAAAGGGGTATTTAAACGCAGATATGGATTTTGTACTTTTTTTTCATATCTGTTCAGTTTTACAGATAAACACATTTGTGGATGATTTCAGCCATCGGAAATGTTCAATGTTTAGTAATGTTTTAAATGTCAATCAGTCACTATCGAGTATGGCCACCACTGGGCATGAATCAGTGCGTCAAGACCGCGTCGCGGCATTGCGTTGTCAACAATGGTTTTTATAATCAGTACTGTACAAGTAGTTATTTTAAATTCAAAATTATAAAAATTCGTCCAAAAGACCCCGGCGCCGCCATTAGAGTTGTAGACACGGAAGTCTGGAAAGATGGACCCTTTAGCACACATTAGATGGTCTTCCTGTACATTGCAATGGAAGAAGCTTGTAACTGTGATCAATTTTCATTGCATATTTAGTGTTTTCTACCAAGTTTTTGGATAATTATAAGCATACTCTCGATAAACTTTTTTTACTCTGACCCGGTAAAATATTTTTGAATTTAGTTCTTCACATTATATCAAAGGGTGGGATTTGTTCAGCAATATAGTTTATTTTTGCCCACAGTTTATATTGAAATCATGGAATTTTTTTGCAAACGTCCGATCTTAGTTGGTTGTTGTAGTGATGTGTTATCATCCGGAATTTTTCTCACTGGGAAGGCTGCCATGGCTGCGCCCATGGCCAAGAGTCTAATTTATAATTTCGAATTTATAAAACACTTTGTACCTAACTGATAATGTAAATGTAGAATTTGAGGAAGATCGTCCCTGTAATTGATGGCCTGTAGCATCCCAGCATGCTCGACAGGGTTCAAATCAGAGAAGCAGAACCCTTGTCTTCCCTCTGAACGGTCAAGGATTGTAGCGGACTCTCGTCCTCGAAGTCGAGGAACTCTGTGTGTTGAACGGTTAGGCGTGGAATTCGTCATGTGAGTGCAACAAATCGTATCACATTTTCTATGATTTTACAGGAGAAGCATTTTGTGTTTCATTTTTTGTGACTTTGCTAATGAAAATTACTTTTCTTCCACATGATAAAAAATGTATTTTTTTAAATATCTTTAGAAATATTTCATTTCCCACTTAAGGGACTAATTAAGAAGTAATTGGCTAATTTAAAATGCCGTTACTACACACATGATTCACCGTGTGTGCAACACAGTCGTTATTTTACTCAGTACCAGTTACGACACGTGCACCGACACGGGAATAAATTGAGACTGTCACCTGAATGGATATCAAAGTAAGCGTAATGAACTGCTTTTTCATATTCATAAATAACTCAATTTTCGCCAAAAAATGTCAGTTAAGACTTTGTAGCACTGAAGATTTCGTCAATCGTCTTGCTCGGTAACATATTGGAGCAATCTGATTTACAGTTTGGGCGAGAAGAAGAACGTTGATTCTATAGTGTTCTTCTTCCACAAAACGACGAAGGGGCCCGTTTGGAATTTTTACGGCCAATCTAGTACGGTAGTCAATCGTGGTCGTCCTGGAGAATTTCGTGGCCTCAAATGGACTCACCTCTCGATGATGTCTGGGATTTTACAGACCGTACACTGCGATATAAAGAAAGCAGCGACTTGGCTGTTTGTAAACTTTCACGTCGGAGTGCAAGCAACTCTTGGCCGCGTTATGACAATGCCGTTGGACGACGCATCTTAGGAACCTCTGTTGTCAGTGTTTGTTGGTTTTGTAACGGTAACAACCAACGTGGGTCGTTTTCCCACACAGGCTTGGAGCAGGAAAAGGAACACAACAACAGACATGTCTGGCCTTTTTAGCTCCCAACAAAAGGCATTGTTACGTAATTTAAAAATTATGCAGGATCACTTCACCTGGGGAGTGGAGATGCATTATGTAATCATTCACCACTCTAAAATGATTTATGAGTCGATTGGTTCCAACTAGAAATACATTTAAGATTTGCGTCTGAAAAAGGTATTCAAACTTATGAGCAACAGTGTATTGAATTAAAATTAAAAGTTTCAAAAAGATTAATTTGTGAACAATTTCCAAGAGTCAAGTGAATGAATGTTTCTCATAGTTATTTAGATTCCATAAATTGTTATTGTTTTCGGATTTAATGAAATAGTTGACCTTTTTCTTATATTTGAAGGTACACAAAGGTATCAAAGCAAAGAATGCATGAGATTCTTGTGGTTAGACTCTTCAAAGTCTAGTTTGGATCTTACACAACAGTTATTCCGGGGATGGACCAGAGTCAAAATAGTGTTCCTATTAGCATAACTTCTCAATTCTCAATGCAAAGTTCAAAAATCTAGAGGTGAAACATCTGTTTAAAATATATGATATCAGTAACTTCGGTAGACTTTTCATTGCGCATAAAAATCAATCAAAATAAGTGAATCTTTTACCTCACCCTGTTCATGACACCGCACAAACGCACCGGCTGTTTGAAGGTCTCAATTTTTACCACAAACAGAAAAAATATCAACGGCGACACACTTTTTGACAACTATTTTGGAAATGATTTATACCCATGACGTCATCCTGTGTCAATTGACGAACGAAATTTCATTGGCGGGCCAAATTTTTAGGCCTATAGGCAAGATCCTGAAATGGATGTTCTGATTTGCAGTGTAATAGATCATGATACTTATATCATTGTCAAAAATGTGTCGCCATGCTTTTTAAATTGCCTATATAACATAAAAGAGACATGCATTGGTCACAACAGCTGTGAAACGAGGGGGGGGGGGAGGGGGGGGGGGGGGACACATCAGGATTGTTCCTTATTTACAAATTCGGTACAGAAGGGGATTTCATAGATTTGGGGCAAGATCACGTTGAGTCGATTAAAGGTGCATTCTTTAAAAACTTGTTTAAAAAAAAAATTCTGCCACAAATCAATTGATATATCACTAGACTTGGTTAAAAGAGCCGTGAACACAAGGCCCCATGTCAGGGGTATTCACAGATTTGGCCAAATTCACGTGTGGTAGATTTTAAAGGGGCATTCTTTGAAAATAATAATTCGTTCTAGTGCGACCAATAATTGAGTAATCACCAGACCTGTCAGAAGGAACAAATGACCCCAGGCCTTTATCTTTGTACACAGATTGGGGTTCAAATGTCAGTAGGGCCGTTTCCTTACACGACCCGGCATTCAACAAAGACTAAGTGTTCTGTGAACAGAGTTCTAGTGTTACTTTGCTTTATGATTTGTTCTATAGCCGTTCAATAATGAATGAGCACCAGGGGATGGCAGGAAGGACACGCTGCGCAATAAGGTAATTGGCAATGTGTTTGAACTGTAATTTCTGATTCTGCGAACACGTAGTGGTAGGTACCAGAACGCTTTTATTTGGACTGGTAGGCGGAGGGTCGCAGCCCCCCCCCCTCAATTCCACCAAAAGGTGCAAAAAAAGGCAACTTTTTCTTGATTTTTTTAAAATAACAAGGTCAAAATTTTAGAGAAAAATTTAACAAGAAAGTCCACTTTTTGGGGTTTTTTTTTTTTTTTTTTTAAATTTCCCCAATTTTAAAAAGGTTAAAACATTCCAAATCCCCATCCCCCAAGGGAAAAATCCTGCGTACGGCCTTGGTGGTGACTAAATTTATATCACATGATATTCGCATCTTTGTATCGCGTTTTGAAAATAATTATTTGGGAATGAGTGACTCAGTGACTTTACTTTGACCCCTAGCATTTGTGCTGCTTATTGAACGTAACGGGTTTCTTTAATAATAATTATTTCCGTATATTCAATTGGTCGCACTGGCCAATATAAAGGAATGAAAGTCTCGTGCCAGTTGTAGCTACAGACCGGGCCCCAAAAAAAGAGGAAAAGCAAAGAGGAAAAAGGAAAGAGAGTGAGGAGAAGATAGAGTCGAGAGATATATAGAGAGGAGGAGATAGATAGAAATATGATATATATATATATATATAAGATAGATATATATTATATATATATATATAGATAATATATTAAACTTAGGGCCAGTGTCAACCTTGAGCTTACGAGTATCTATTTCGGTTTGTAAACTCGCAAATATTTGAGTATTGCTGTAAAAGTATTACATTTCTAGGAAAGAAAAAGAAAATGGACACTGAACCGTGATTGATGATGGCATCAAATTAATGTTAAAACTTTCCCCGTATTTTGGAGGAAAAAAAGAAGGAAAAATACTAAAAAATCATGATTTGCCAAAAATTTTTAGACAGCATACAAAAACATTTGAATTGTCATGATTTCTTATGTTATTTTTTTAGAAACAAGACAAATTTGTCTCTGGGGGACGGTTTTTTTTGTGAAAAAAATAGAGTTTACTTTCGAATATAAGGAAAAAAATGTCAAAAGAAAAAAGTGGATTTTCACCTTTCTTCCACAATTTGAGTATATATTGGAGAATATCTTAGTTAGAAATCGAAAAAAGAAAAAATTGAGAAAACCGTCCCTTAGAGAAGACCGATTGCTATCGTAGGAAAGTTAAACCTACCTTTTACTTCGGTACTTTTGAGTTATTTGCTGAAAAATTTACCAAATTTTGCGGAAAATTGAACATTGAGAAAATCAGGTGTTTTAGTAAAAAAAGTGACCTTTTCAGCCATTTCAAGCTGTCTCTTTCTCAATAACTTATCTTTGAACTTCAAACTTTGAGTACTGTGTGCAAGTGATGAAAATACACTTTATGCATATGAATCAAACATCTTTTCTCTCTAACTCCAGAAATCAGAAAAATTTGAAATTGGTTCCTGGTCTAAATTAGCGCTTTGTTACCATTTTCAAATATTATTTTTCGTTTTTCCAAGATGCGTTCGAGCAACGTACATGAAAACACGGACGCACGCTTCTTACGCAGTAAAAATTCACCGCGCGACGCGATGCTGCGCTGCGCCTGACAGATGTGTAAATGTCGTAAATTTCCCGCCCCGTTACGACCCATGTGGTTTTTTGTGACTTTAAATGGTTCAATAGCTGCTTTAAATCGGCAAAAAAAAATACAAATCAGGATTGTCTGCATTGGATAATTAACCTTTGTTGGTAACGATTAGTAGAACACGTTGATGTGTACATGGTGCAAAAATCAGAAATTCGAGTAAATAGTATAAGTTAAAAAACAAAAGCACTAGGGTTAACACTACCTTTAAGCTAAAAGAAAGAGAAGAATAATAAAAAGACTAAAGATCAGAGTGAATATATTATCATGCATTGATTAATCAAACAGTTGAACAGCACCAGAAATTATATTGTAGGGGAACTGGGGGGGGGGATTAAGTAAGGGGACAATACTCATGGAATTCCTATAAAATGGGAATTAAACTGTCTGAACTAAGGGGATAGCCACAACAAAGCTCTGTCTGTGGACAAGAGTGCGAACAACGCTCTAATTGGGAGGGCCAATTTCCCCTTCCATCTCCACATACCAGAGATGATTCTACCCTTTTTTTTCTGCTGAAACCTGGAGTCAAGCGAGACAAACAAGACTGTTAGAATCGAAATTCTCAATGATGCTAACAGTTTTGATTGGTAATGTGACATTATAAACCTATATAATTACCTGTTATATCACAAGGAGCAGAAGTGTATACACAATCTGTATTTCAATTTTCAATAAAGAAGGTATGGAGTTTATTTTCAGTGGCCAACGGTGTTGATATCGGCACAGGCGGAAACTGGTCCAACTGCTTTTTCAATTGTGCGGATAATGTGCCAAACTCTTGAAAACCAGACCCCAAATTGACACCGGCTGAAAAAATTCTTATGAAGGCTGGAAAATCTTTTAAACAAGAATAATGAGTTAAACTTCCAGTTGAGATTAATCTTTGATTGTAATATTTTTTTTGGGGGGGGGCAGTCGAAAATTAGTGTCTCTCATGTTGATTGCACAGGTAAAGTGAAAATTAGTTTCCCTGCAATTGATGTTTGATGAAAAAAAAAAGTACAACTTTGGTTGGGCTACCAAATATTTGTGACATTTGTATCTCGTTGTCATTATATGCAGCCTTTTTGTGAGTTAAAATAGATATAAGAAATGATAGATAACAAACGGAACATTATAATCAGAAATTCAAAATGAAACGCTGTGTTTTCAAGCATAATAAGTGAATCTCTTAAATATATTCTCGATGTTATTTTGAAAATAATTCTACCTAATTTATATCACACTACTTGTGGTTTCTATATATATATGCCTTCGAGTGGTTTTTTCATAAATCATGTAAATTCCTCTGTTTAGATATTACTTGTGGAGTTCCCCAATGATCTATCTGGGGGGTCCTTATATATATATTAATGATCATGAGATCAAGATTTATAGCGATTTTTGTACTTCCATTCTCTACCAGACGATACAAATTATTGGTGCTCTTAATAATTTCAGTATCTCATGGATGCGTTAACACTGAACTTGCCAAGATCTCTGTTGGTTTCAAGCTAACGATTGTCTCTAAATGTCAACAAATTTAATTATATGATTTTTAGAAAATAAAATTTAGCCAATCCTAATTATACCCATGAATGGTAAAGGTCATAGTGATTACAATGATATCATCCATCGGCCCGTTTCTAATAACCTTATTGTGTAATCCTGGATGATTGCTTAACTTGGAAACAGCACACATCACACATAGCTAAGCTTGTATCCAAGTACTCTGGAATTTTATTGTTTAAGCATGACTTTACACATGAATGGATTATTCTTTTTATGCAACTTAGTTCGTCCCACAGGCAATATTGTTCGTTTAATCTGGTGCACACAAAAAATTCCAATTTGAATTTAATTCCCTATGCAAAAACGTATTGTTCGATTATGCACTGCTTCTCGTTTCTTGGCTAATCCCACTTCTTTTTGCCCAACTCAATACTATTGCACGGTCTATGATTTACATAACTTCAAGTTGCAAATCTTAGTATTAAATTTAACAATAATTTCTTACCCTGATAATTTCTCCAGATCTTGTTAAAGTCATTCCATGCACAGGTATGGTATACGGTCTTCTGATATCTATCGTCCTCAAAAATTTCTTATTTGTTACCCCTGTACAAATTTTGCCGCCTTATAAAACACCAAGAACACATTTGAAAAAATGACACCCACGATTTTCAGATTTTCCATGAAATTCTGTATTGGAAAAAAATTGGTGTCAAAATGGGGATATGAAGAGAAAACTTAAAACCAAAACAGTCATTACATTTCCCCAGGGTACTACATTAAGAAATTCGAAATCGATACATTAAGATACATATATTTTTATCACATTACCGATCTATATCAAAGCTGATCACCTACAGCGCTATTCTGACAATAGATTGGACTATGTGATACACTGATACGAAATTGCGACCCTTTTTTATAATACCGGGATACCATTACACTCTCTGTGTTCTATCTCAGACATTCGTTTGGAAAAACAATCCTTATCACATACTGATTACTGGTAGCCAAAGCCATGCTCATCACCAAGATAATTGAAATATTTGGCATCACAAAGAAACATATAAAAGGCAGAGAGCGTTAAATGATTAAATCATACTAATTGTCTAGTCTACAACGTCATTCTTTTTAAACATGTTGCCCATAAAGTTGGATAAAATATTTTTACCACTTTTTTGGAATGATCTTACAGTGATGAGTATTTATCATTCTAGGGGGTGTTATATCGACACACTCCTTGATTGCCAGTCTCTTCCGGACGTATCACCATGAACTTAGTCCACAATGAACCTTTTGCGAACTGTGTCCTTAGCTTGAAAGGAAAAGTTGGTACTTGTATAGCAGATTCTGTTACATTTTTTTTAACATCAGTCAGTCTGAGGATTTTAGAGACCGTACTCTCCGATATCTCAAGGAAATCAGCGACTTTGGCTTGTTTGTAGCCTTCCCATCGGAGTGCAAGCACTCTTCGGCGTATTGACAATGCCGTTGGACGAGGCATAGCCTAGGGAACATCTATGTCAGTTTTTGTTGTAAAGGTAAAAACGTGAGCTCGTTGCACACAGACTTGGAGCAGGGAAAGGGAACAATACAGACGTCTGGCCTTTTTAGCTCCCAAAAAAGGCATTGCTACGTAATTCAAAAATATGCATGGATTCACTTCACCATAAGTTTCCCCAAATTGGTAACACAGATTCTTGGCATGCCTTTACAAAAGAAGCTGTATTATGAGAAATATTTTAAAATAACACAGGATGAAGACAGACACGTGTACATTACTACCTCATAATAATTTATACTTCAAATACTTTAAAGGCATAAGCAGCGATTTACTAATCCGAGACATCTAAAAAAGTGGTTGGCTTGAAATCAATCTATTAAAGATAAAGCAGTACTTTTATCTGATTCTGTAATTTCTATACTCCAACGTGAGATAAAGAGCCTTTCCCAGTGAATATCCCAGATTTTAAGCGTGATATTGTACACCATGATCGACACAGTTTTACCTCAAACACAAACATTATTTATCTTTGTTTATTACATACTAGTGTAAACCACAATCAGCTGTTTAGTGTAGATTTTGAGACGCCATCGCTGAGATGTCCATTTACGGGAGACGGTATGACAAATTTCCTCAAATGCTTCATTTTTTGTCAGTATTTGGTGGTTTGTTTCTACATTAGAGCAGTTACATGGAATTGCACACATATCCCTGATTTTATAAGTTAAAAAATACATTTTCACATTTTCGATTTTCTCGCATTATCGCTGTTAATCCCTTTAAAGCTATTCACTGTCCATTTTTTTTCTGTAGACTGTTGTTGGGACACACGGTGTTATGGTTTGGTCAAGTTTATCAAAATTACATTCTCCGCCGGGATTCTCCGTACTGTGAAGAATTTCACTATCGCATGCAAGATAAAAGAAGCCCACGTTAATCTCGATTTTAGATTGCTACGTACCTTTTGAGTCGCCCACTTGTATTAAAACGAAAACACATATGTAGCTGTAGATTGCCAATACACGAGAGCTTATGCTCCGATGTGCCGCCATTTTCCTGTGTTGAATTAAGCTACAGACGGCTGCAGCTGCGTGACTCTTAATCAACACTCCCTTATATTATAGTAGTATTATTTTCAGTGATGTTTACATTACATGTCATTGACGTTGGCTGCGTTGACACAGATTATTATTTGCAAAGGTGAACGATACAAATCATTTAAAGGGAATCACCATCCTAAGCTTTGGTTAACATAACGGGAGTTTCCGTAACCTGACCCATCTGACACTTTTTTCTGACACACTTATGAATTCGAAATCCCTTCACGGAATAAAGCGCAAGTTTATTCCGTTATAAGGTTTCCGAATTCAGAAAAAAGTGCCAGAAAAAAGTGTGTCAGATGGGTCAGGTTACGGAAAACCGATAACATAACAGGGCTTGAGGTGGTAGTAATAGTAGTAGTTGCAGTAGTAGTAGTAGAAGTAGTACCAGCGTAGTAGTAGTAGTGGGAGGAGGAGGAGGAAGAGAAGGGGGGAGCAGAAGTATCACTAAGAGGCCCGGGTAAGAGGAAGAGAAGAAAGAAGAGGAGGGGTCCTAGGGCCACTTGTATTCAAAGGTGAATATCATTCTTGTGTACAAAACGTGTAATAAGGGACGTTTTTCGAAATCAGGAAATGTACACACGTACA
Source organism: Ophioderma brevispina (assembly GCA_023653785.1). Lineage (NCBI taxonomy): Eukaryota > Metazoa > Echinodermata > Ophiuroidea > Amphilepidida > Ophiodermatidae > Ophioderma > Ophioderma brevispina. The sequence goes on from JAMKCH010015883.1 coordinate 85,202, forward strand.
AACATACTAAAGTAGGGTATGTTTTTCACTTTGAAATAACGTGCGTTGGTGGGTAGCATAGAATGTCTTCTTTCAAAATATTTTCAATATATGGTGCTTAAACTGCCTGTGTATGCAAAACTAGTCATTTGCCATCATTTAGAGCCAAAAATTATGATATTCCGAGCTTTTTGGTGCAAAATTTAATTTTAGACTACTAGTATTTTATATTGCGCGACTATATCAATGGACAGTTTTGCTGCATTATGACATCATTCTGACGTCATACTATACATGTTGGTACTCATTTGGTATCAATGGAAAAAAGAGGAAAAAAAAAAAAAAAAAAAAAAATGTCAGATGGGTCAGGTTACGGAAAACCGATAACATAACAGGGCTTGAGGTGGTAGTAATAGTAGTAGTTGCAGTAGTAGTAGTAGAAGTAGTACCAGCGTAGTAGTAGTAATGGGAGGAGGAGGAGGAGGAAGAGAAGGGGGGAGCAGAAGTATCACTAAGAGGACCGGGTAAGAGGAAGAGAAGAAAGAAGAGGAGGGGTCCTAGGGCCACTTGTATTCAAAGGTGAATATCATTCTTGTGTACAAAACGTGTAATAAGGGACGTTTTTCGAAATCAGGAAAATGTACACCGTATTACATACTAAAGTAGGGTATGTTTTCACTTTGTAAATACCGTGCGCTTGGTGGGTTAGCATAACCGGGTGTCTCAAAAAAAAGGAACCCTCAAAGCGCCCTCTATTTCACGAAGAGAAACGAGTAAAACAGAAGAATTCATACACATTGAAAAGTTGCATTTCATGGGTTTCCAGCACGAAAAAATCTTTCCAAAAGGATACATATTGACCGAGTTATGGACAACGAGGATGAGAAAAGGGCCGCTCTTTTCCGCCCATCATCCCCCCATTCACCCGTCCCCTTGTTTCTTTAACCGACTTTCCCCCCCCCCCCCCCTCAACATTCATTCTTCTCTTTCATCTTCCCTTTTGTAACCACTTGTCTCATTTTTCCCGCATTGTTACTGTCTGAGCTGTCTCTAGACAAGACATTTTCCAAGCACAGTCTTTTGTTTATGGTTCTTTTGTTTTGCGACAAGTTCACTTGTGATTATTGAAAAGTTAGTTTAAATTATGAGAAATTCCAATATATTGCAGTCTTCTTTACTTGCGCTGATCTGCAACCCACATCATTGGCTGCCTCTAATCAAGGAATCCAGATGCGGCTTGCCGCTTCGTGCCATTTCAATAATAGACTTCTAATCCTTCTTGTCGACGGTGCTTGCAAAGGCAGCGGTGTTTTTATTGCGAAGTTCTGGCACCTGCTGATGGGTCATGTAAATACACACCTCTTTATTTCTCCAGGCGAAGTCTAGCGGAGTCAAATCTGGAGATCTTCGCAACAGAATAACCGGTGCTGGCAATTGCAAACATATGATGGCCAAGAATGATGGAGTCGTTTATTGAAAATGAAAAAGTGAACGCAAGCCTGCATTGTCATAGAGGAGCCAACCTCCCCAAGTGGGGAAGGGGACAGCGCGACGTAATAACGAAGAATGAGGCAAGATCTTAGAATTTCTTACTAATTGAATCTAAACTTTTCAATATTAAAAATGTTTTTTGATAATTCAAAAATTTGCCATGGCAACGGTCAAACAAAGATTGGCTTGGAGAGCCATGGGTTATTGTCCAAAGACTACTGAAACAGAAAAATCCGTGGATTAAAATGAAAAAGTGGTCAAATTCAATCGGCCATATAACTCAGTCAATATGCCTCCTATTGGAAAGATTTTTTCGGTGACAGAAACCTGACGAAGTGCACTTTTCAGACGTGTAATAATATGTCTGGATAAACTTTTTCTTCTCGTGAAATAGCGGGCGCTTTGAGGGTTTCCTTTTTTTTTGCGACACACGGTTAGTAGAGAATGTCTTCTTTCAAAATATTTTCAATATTGGTGCTTGAAAACTGCCTGTTATGCAAAAACTAGTATTTGCCACATTTAGAGCCAAGAAATTTTATGAGATTCCTTAACTTTTTGGTACAAAAAATTTAATTTTAGATACGAGGTCCCCAATTTTATATTGCCGCGACTAATCAATTGGACAGTTTTGCTGCCTTCCTGACATCATCTGAATTCCTACTATACATGTTGGTACTCATTGGTAATCAATGGAAAAAGAGGAAATACTATCCATTGGTACAAAAAATGTCCGCGTAACACAGACGTTTGACAACACACAAATTTTCACCGCGTCCGTCAACATCAGGGAGGAAAAAAAAAAACACACACACAACCAAACAATGGGGTGAAAACAGTGAGTGTGATGCGATTTGGCGCGAATTGAAAGGACGGCTTAGGTTGCCGGTTTATGTTTTATTTACCTTACGTCTAAATGCTTTTTGTATTCGAGTACGAAGATTTGATTCGTCGAGTATAGACTTTAAACCGACACTTCTTCAAGATGCGAAATAATTTGGCAGATTGGAGTAAATATTTCTAGCAATTCGTCGTAATTGCCTGTTGTTATACGGTTAGCTTGGTTGTTGGTTGTTTTTTTTTTTGGCTGATCATATACTAACCACCACCGCCTTTGGGTGTATTGTTACAAAAATGGCTCAGGTGGACGATGGTTGTTTTGATGCTTGTCACCATACTGTTCGATTGGTCTTGCCACTCATTGAATACGCCAACTCTAATATGGTGCCAAGGAAATCGAACGCAAAAGGCTCTACTGCTGAAGAATAAAGCCGCGCGTTTGGTGTTTTAATGTGGTCGAGATCAGAGTACTTTCTACTGGATGCTAGTCAAGTAATGTATCAGATATAGAAATCCTCCTTTCTATAAATCTTCGCAAACCAATTCTCAAAAAAAAAATACGCCAAAGTGGTATGAAAATTGGTCAAGTGTCCAAACGACTTGCACACATGAATTTTTTGTAAGGGTCCGAAGGCGGCGTTATCTAATGTTGGCTGGTGTATTTTTGTCCCTAGCCCTGTGGTCGTTTTTTGCCGAAACACCTCCATTTTTGCGTAGATGATAGCTATCATGTGCCCACAGAGCATGCTGAAACGGCTCATTTCTCTGCTTATAAAAAGGAGCAGGTTCTACTCAGTGAAAGGAACAATGTGATCATTAATCATCTGGCGGTATTGATCTTCATCGATGTTGCCTCTGAAAAAGAGTGGGCCAGTGATTGTACCTGTGCTAGTAGGCCCAAGGCCAACTCAAGCCGTAAATTTCTTTCTGCTATTATTCCTTTGATAGTCGAAAATCAAGAGCAGGCTGCCGTCTCGGTACATACTCTTGTACATTGTGAGTATTCAAAAAGGTGTGTGTGTGTGTGTTTCTGTGTGTGTCGAAAATGTGCCATTGTTATACAGAATCGTGTATCGTAACGAAAACGCATTTTTAGCAACACACTTCTATTCATAGTGTGATATTGCAGTTTATTTCGTTTAAGTTCTTTTGACAATACAAAAGACGTCTTCGCATTTAATAAAAATCATCAACTTGTCATTCATAATATATATTACAATGTACATTTTGCACGCTTTTATCAACTATATTCAAGTAATACAACACACCTTTTACAGCGTCTTTATTTGAAAGGTCTGATTGTTTACCTTAAACGTAAATGTTTATCTTTGGTTAGTTATACCACCTTATTGATTGGAAACATTGTGACCTTTTGTAGAAATTGTCGCAAGTGATCTCAGGAATTAAGGAGACCTCCTCAAAAGTTTTCACAACAAAAAACGGCAAAAATTAATCCACATACTTAGGCGCGAGGGTTGGTGATACAAATTCTTGTTTTGTTTTTGGTTTTTCCTAATAATTGCCGCATTTTTGATATATTAGGAACGCAATAGGCGGTGATCACTCACGATAAAATAAAATCACTGAAATGAGTAATTCCAACATTATTCCGTAGTACCGTGCTGCAGTGATCATTTCATTGTGATAAGCGATGATCTGCACTAATAATACTGAAATACACTATATTTTATTTATTTATTAAAACTTCTTTAACTCTGTATATAAACATCATCTTGTTTGGTATCAGTGTGTAGCTACATATATCTTTCCTTCAAATGAAGTACAAACATATCAAGTTTTAACAATATGAAGTCACAGTGACGTCATAACAGAAAGTTTATATGATAGATGTATCTAAAAAATCTCCCAAATCAAGGGGTTTTCGCCATTCATACAAGCATAATTGGTATTTATTTGGCAATGATGATAACACATGTTATTACTCTAACAAATAAGAAAAAATACAAATATTGTCAGTAATTGCTTACAGTAGCATCATAAGTAACGTAAGTACCATTTTGGGCATTTTACACAGTACGTTCCGACTTTGACGGGACCCCCTGACCCCGTGAAAGTGGTTCCTCCATTTTGTTTCGCTAAAATGACCGCAGGACGAAGTTACAATTACATAAAAGCCTTACATAATATTCGTTTGAGCTTGCGTGCGACAGGGAATCATTTAACCCCCCACCCCACCCCTTGGTCGCACGGTTAACATGGGGTATAAACATCAGTGAATACCTAGTTTCCAGTTTGGCCCAGGGGAAATGAAATTATCACATTTTCAGTTGTGTTTCAGTGGAAATTCTAGCGTTAATTATTTTCGGTCTCATCTCCTTCCGCATATTCCTATAATGTTATGTATTTGCCAAAAAAATCCATCTTATTAAGTATTTACAACCGAAAACTGATTTTGAAAGGCTTTTGTATAATCGAGATGTTTTGATCTTTTTGATTTAGAAGTTTATTGTCAAGAGCCATAAGCTTTGTGTTTTCAGAGGTTGAAGACATTGCTAATAAGATGTAGAGTTCGAAAAATGTATAACTGTATAACATTTTTGTGGTCTTGAAATTCAATGCAAAACATTGATGATGTGGTCGGTGTCAATTGGAAAGGAACATTGCCAGCACCAGTGGTATCGATCTTTCATGTGTGATTTATACAGGCCCTGTTACAATTGACTCTGAGAATTTAAACAACAAATGTTATGTAAAGATTTCTTCCAATATGTCAAATGATAAATGAACCCAGACAATTTTTGACAGTGTTGCAATGAATATTTAAACAAATAAATTTCAGTAAACGACCATTTTCGAGAGAGTTATTTCGGATGTTACAATTAACTTCCATATGTGTTACAATTTCTCCCAGTTGTAACACTTGACTTCCTCTTTTCCAATGATCATAGCTCCTGAAAGACTGATTTCCATTTACTCAAAACTTATGGAAACTCAAGTCAAGATATGCATCTGACATTCAGCTAACAAAATGAAATACGGCCGAGTTGCCGAAAGTGTTACAATTGTTCCCGGTCTCCCCTACTTTTTAGCATTTTCTTGATATTTTCTATAAATACTAAATCACCAAACTTTAAGATTTTTCCGAGTAAAAATAAATTTTCGATTTTCACAAACAAGATGTCATATGAAAGGTAATTGAGTTAATGAATTTTCTCAATGATGTGTTTCCACACATAATTTATCCGTAGATTTGATATGAAATCCGCGGAATTAATGTTTTATCTGCGGATTTGATATCATCTCCGCGGATTTAATATTATCTAAGCGGATTTATTATATCTCCGCCGATTTAAAATCTGCGGATTTAACATATAATATTGCATAATTGATTATTGATGTTTTAATCCTTTGGTTGGCCAGTGTCCGTTGGTGATTAACGATCAAACTCGAATCAAAGGAACAAAGGAAACAAAAGATGGATAATCGGTCGGAAGGATCGGGCATTCGGAAGTCATATGGAATAATCCCACTTTTTGCATGGCCTTACCTAAAATCGATTGCCATTCTATTTAATCTGTCGAGTATCGATTGATATCGACGAGCATGTGTTGTTTGCATGTATGCGTATTAATATGAGAGCGTGTCTTATTATCGTCCCAGTTTCCTTTAAGGGAGCACATGTCGGTAAAATTGAATTATATGCATTTAGTGACACAAGCACCAAAATATGTTATACAAGACAAGCAAAGACATATATAAACTACGACCTTCTGCACATGGACACCAGACTAACTCAAAAGGCGATAATGAAATTTATAGAAATTGAAGTTTATTTTATTAATTATAACCACATTTTTTGAAGCTTTTATCTGCATTACAAACCTTGCACTTTTTTTGCTAAAAGAATTTTAGGGTCCTTACGACCCTCCTTGATCATTAAAAATAAAACTTAAACAAACGAAAAATAACTGAAAGGAGCTTTTTCTAAGGAGCTCATGGAATCCTCGTATGCAAAATGGGGACGTTGAGGTTTTGTGTTGCCAGATTCAGTGCGAGTTGTTTGTTAAGCTAAAACTTGTTTGTTTGATGTGTTGTTGTTTTGTTTGAAACCCTTCCTTAAAACTTAATTTACAACATTATCAGATTTTGTTTGTCTACATCAACATTATCACTTTCGGAAAAAGTCATCGCATCCAAGTCATTTTGGTCGCACTCTGTAGATGGTGTGCCCAGGTGCTGATCATCACTCAACTTGCGTTGTTGAACTTCGGCTTTAGAATTATTCTGCGATGGATGAACAACACGGTTGCAAGAACGTCCGACTGTGGCGTTGGGGTGTGATGTTGCGTATGTGCCACGGACACAGAAGTTTCTTTCTCTTCCTGTATTTCCTCGTCTAGGTCAGTGTAATGTGTCGGTATCAGACATTTGTAATGTTGGTCGTCGTGCAACGAGGATCACGAAAATGGTACTGGCAATCATCACGATAAATATGATACTGCTCACTACTGTGCCAGCAATCGTTTTTGTGGAAATATCTATCGAAAACAATGTTAGCAATATCTCAGTAAGCACACCAATACTTCATATTTGTCTATAATAATGGTTAACGGTATTGCAACGCATTATAATTTTATATGTACATGTAAATGTATTTTTCTTTTACGTACCGTTAAGAACAACATATCAAAGGTTTACCAAAATCGTAGCAGTGGAATACGATTTTCTTAGGGTAAGTTGTAGTTCCGTAGTTATGAGGCAAAATAAGGTTCAATGGTGGTAAAATTGTAGATCGTTGATATAAAAATGGTGTCAAATTGCTCGTCTAATGGTACAGAAACCAAAAATATACTGCTTGCACTATCTATGATATTTTGTTGCATAATAAGAATGCAAAACGTGACTGCACTAATAAATATATTTAATTTTATAGTGTTTTATTATTTTATTAAATTATAATCCATGACTATGTCAATCTTATATTAGACTGTCAAACAAAAAAAAATCTATACTTCCTATCCAGTATGGCCAAATGAACAATTTACAACCAGTTTTAAAAAAATGAACCATTCTGTAAATTTTACTCCAGGATGACCTTGAATTGTTATGTGCCTTTTGTACTTCCTATAGATCATAGATATGGCAGTCTACCTTGTTTTAAAGCTTAAGAGTAGCAGCCCGATAAATTGGTACATCCTTTAAATCAATTCGAACAAATCTAATGTTTCCCTCTGTACAATCTTTACCCTCCTTATTTCTACATGTTCCACAAGGTTGATTTTGGTAAACTTTTAATCTATTATCTTTGGACAATTGTGCAGTAGATTAACACCAAAATTGTTTTGTTGCAATCTACTTTGGTAAAAAAATATTGCACTAGTAGGTGAACTCAATTCAATGGTGCTATCAAGTCTTAATGAGGTAATGTGTTACTTGTCATAAATCAATATTGGAGTAGGTCCCATAAAAGTGTATATTTTTAATAGCCTTAAATGCAAAGAATCCAAAACTTTCTCAAAATTACATTATTTTCAAATTACTCTCCAAAAAACCTTCTCCTCCCCTTTTCGGCGCCATGTATCTCTTTTGATAAGCAACTAGAGTATTTTAGGTAACCGATGGCCGAGAAATCAATATTCATTATCTTGACCAGGAATCGAACCTGGGAGGCGTGAGTATTCAAAAAGCAAAAAAGGACATAAGAAAGGTCATTGCACCACTGGCTGGTATGTAAACTCTTTTCTATAACATTATAATCAATTACTGTATTGAGCTATTTTACCAACAATGATACATGGCGTTTCCCATGTTCTTTGGTAAGTCTACTGACTGAAAGGCTATTCTATTTACTGATTTGCACCCTACAATACCATTTTTGTAAAATCGAAGCCCTTTGCAATTCAACACAATATTATTATATTATTTATTTGCAAATATTTGCAGAATATACAGAAGCATCTGTGTATGAGTTTCTGACAAAAAAGGTTGAGAAGAACATTGCTTTTTGAAGTTATGTCTAAAATTGCCAAATTCCCCATTGACTTTACACGCAAAATTTAAAATCCATGGAACCAATATCAAAATTCATTTGACATGAAAATGCTTGCCAGAATCGTTTTGAGCAGCCAAAATGTCCATAGATTCCACTAGTTACAAGTGTTTATTTGCCCACTTCTACTTGTATATAAATGTATACGGACAGAATAAACTTACACAGTACCGCGATTCATGATTCCATAAACTATCTTTTCACCAATGGAGTATGTGTTCCTCCAATTAGGGTGGAAAACATACTCAGTCTTGGTGTATCATCCCTGTCCTTCCCAATCATCTTCCCAAAGCATACGGAAATTGCTGCTCGAGTAACAACAAGAGCTCGATCAACATTTTTTTTAATTTTTAGTGGTAAAATAATTTTTTGTGTGTGTTTTCATACTTCTAAATTGTCACAGAATAATGTGTCAAAAGTCTAGAAAAATCAGCAATGGGGAACATATAAAAAATAAGGGGTCAAAAGTAAAAGAGGTCTAATTGTTTTGAAACCTACACCAACCTATACATCTGGTCATGAGAATAAAAAAGGTATAGTTTGCCATATCTACAGGCATCATATTCAGGATTAAGGCTCATAACGGGTTCAAGGTCATCCGGGTGGTAGGTTAATCCTTTAAGAGTGGTCCGGATTTTGACAAAAAGTAGTCTCAAATGTTTGTCTGGTCATATCCTAGAACATAAAATGCATTTTTGCCCTGCATTTGTCATTTTAGTATACAAATTAGATGGTAAGCATTAATGACCCCATAGGATATGTAGACCGTTGTTAGGTTTTGACCTCTAATTACATGACCAAATGGTGAAATTGAATTGAAATGAGTGCAAGTATTATATTCCATGGTCCTTAGGGACTATATGAAGAATTTGGGACCATTTTGAAAAGAATCTGAGCATTCTGAAAATTTTACCCAGGATGACCTTGAACCTTTATTGCCCTATAACTATTAAACAATAGCCCACATATAGGGCAAACTATACTTTTTAATCCTTAGGACATGGCCAATATGTTGGTAAAGATGTCAGTACAATTATACCTAGTTTATATTTTTGCCCCTGTACACACCTTACGCCTGCAAATACATGTTCTCCGCTACGTACTTAACACTTCTAGACTTTTGATATGTACAACACCAAAATCGATTCTGTTGCAATTATTTTGAAGTCACACCATTATTTTATTTAATTTTCTTGTACTATAATGCTTTCGGGAGATGTCCAATGTAATCCAGTTTTACAATGCCAATTTGTATGTTATGTGAAAACATCATATACCCAGTTCGTCATGCCTTCTGATGTAACGAATGTGATGCTTGGACTCACACAACATGTGAGGGTGAAAATATCAATGATAAACTTATACATGATAATTGGCTGTCATGGAATTGTCCAAAATGTGGCTTACCAAAGGTTTCAAATTCATTTTTCTCATTGTGTGATTTGGAATTATCTAATGTGTTTTCAATCCTTGACTTCCTCGATGAAGCCTCCATTGTTTTCAAAGAAGATGAGATCACTACATCTAGCCCCAAACAAACAAAAAGTAAAGAAAAAGAGGGTGTCCAGGATTTGTTTAAGAACAGACAGGGACGAGTGAAACTAATGGTTGTTAACTGTCGTGGTTTAAAGAGTGAAAGCAAACAGTTGGATCTTCTTGACCTGCTTGAAACTCATAACCCTGATATTATTCTAGGTCATATAGATGGTACATTTAACAACACTGAAATTTTTCATCCTGGATTTTCGGTGTCGGAGGTGGTGTGTCTGTTGCAATTTCAGATAAACTCATTGCCAGCACAGAATACTCTCTGGATACAAAGTGTGAAATTCAATGGTGCAAAACTAGTATCGTATTGCTCATAGCATCCTTCTACAGGGTACCTAATAACCTTACAGACGCATTGGATGAACAGGGAAAATCGTTAAATTTGTTATCATAAAATAGTTCTTTGCCTAATATGATTGTTGGGGGATTTCAATTTACCTGATATTAACTGGGAAAATAATACTGTTAAATCCAATAGAGGGCTTTTAGATAGTGCTGAAGAGCATGCTTTGTACCATTGTACCAGCATGTTCGAGAACCAACCCGTAAGGACAATATCCTAGATCTACTGTTTGCTACATACCCGGACCTTATTCAAAACATCCAGGTCTTAGTAGGTATGAGTGACCATTGTGTTGTAACTGCAGAGGTCAATACTAAGCACACCATTAACAGAAAAGCACCAAGAAAGGTCTTTCTTTTCAAGAAAATGAATGTAGGAAAGGCGAAAAGTGAAGCAAGTGATTTCCAGGAGAGTTCCTCCCGTACATGAAATGAAAACTGGAAAAGGTTATCAGAAAAAATGGCCAATAACCTCAAAGAAAACGTCCTAGAAAAAACAACAAGAGAGAAATGGGATGTTCCATACATAACGCCCGAAATAAAGAGACTCATTCGTAGAAAGAATCGTGCATACAACACTACGAAAATGCATAACACTACTCAAGAAAATGTTAATAAATCTAAGGAAAACAGTACGAAAAGAGTTACAGTGTGCTAAGAATGAATACCTGATGGGTCTTCTAACTGAAGATGGCAACAGAGAAAATCTTCAGATTAGCAAAAAGTTCTGGCAATATACAAAATCTTTGCGGACAAACAACAATAGGGTAGGAACCTTACGAGTCAATGAGACAGAATACACTGATGGGAAAGAAAAAGCGAAAGCATTAAGTAGTCAATATAGAAGTGTTTTCACTGATGAGATACATCTTCATATCCAGGCATGGAAGGAAATCCGTTCCCAACGATTGATGATATTACCGTCGATATAGAAGGGGTGCAAAACCTCCTGCGGGAAATCAATCCTAAAAAGGCTTGTGGGCCAAATGGGATCCCTTCTCAACTTCTCAAAGATCTCAGTGAAGAACTTGCACCCGTCATAGCAGACATATTCACTCAGTCTTTACAAACTGGAACTCTTCCCGACGACTGGCTCACTGCTAATATCACCGCTATATTAAAAAAGGGCAATAAATGCCATCCTGCCAATTACCGACCAGTTTCGCTGACTTCTGTAACTTGTAAATTAATGGAACACGTACTATTTCGCCATATCATGAATCACCTTGAGAAATATCAAATTTTATCCGAGTTTCAACATGGCTTTCGCTATCAACATTCCTGCCAATCTCAATTAATCATAACATTAGAAGACTTGGCTCGAAACCTGGACAACAAAATTCAAACAGATATTCAGAAAGCGTTTGATACACTCTTAAATATTTTTACTCTTCTAGTGGTAAAAATTTTAATCATTTGGATGTTAAAAAGGAACAACCCTTCCAACTGTATAAACTTTACTCAACCTGATAGACTAAAGCTATTACTCCTCTAAAGTGTAAACTTTTAATCAACAGTGGAGTAAAATTTTAATCAACAGTGGAGTAAAATTTTAATCAACCCTGCTGATTAAAAGTTTAATCAACCAGGAAGGGTTGTTCCCTTTTCACTCCACAGCAGGGTAAACTTTTAATCATTTACTGTTGAGTAAAAATTTACTCATCTGTTGAGTAAAAATTTACTCATCTGTTGAGTAAAAATTTACTCATCTATTGAGTAATACTTTTAATCAACAGCAGAGCAAAAACATTTTACTCAACCAGTGTTGAGTAAGTTTACTCTGCATGGGGTCACTTTTAAAAAATTACCTGCAGGCAGTTCCTTTTGAAATAAAAATACCACATGAATGACATGCACAGAAAACAGAGCAATTTGCAGTTGGAATCTTATTTATTGAACCTTTTATTGGATGCATTGTAAGAATGTATAACTCATATAGACAAAAGCACAAGTGTATAATTCTTTTGACTACACAAAAACTCACCATATCCTAGACCAAAAGAATGGAAAGTGCAAAACAAGGCTTGAAATAAGCAGGGGCAAGGGGAAAATTTACCCCTGCTAAAAGGCAAAATGCCCCTGGTTCTGAAACAAAACTGTGTACATTTGTATAGACCAGGGGCAATAAAATGTTAAAAACACCAAAAATTGCTCCTGGATCTGAAATCCTTATTTCAAGCCCTGGTGCAAAATCTATAGATTGCCAGGGGGAAAATGCACATTATCCAAGATGGCAGCAAAGTTAACCTTGATATGCACTTTTTTTGTTAGTTTTTATCTGGTTTAGTCTGAATTATGAATGGTGTTTAGATTTTGAGGTCAACAAATCCATTTCTGGAAGTTCCGTGGAATTTTAACTTTTCATTGTCTTTAAAATGGACATATTATGTATATGAGGGCGCTTTACACATAAAAGCAGATTACGTGCAAACATCACAAATGACAATTTTGGCAAATATGCTGTAAAGAGAACTATATGATTTACTCAAGAAGTTTAAAGGGGGATGGCCCGATTGAAGTCTATAAGTTTTTTATCTTGATAGAATGGCCTTCACCCCAAAACCCCATCTGTAAAGTTTCGCGCTGATATTTCAACCCGTTTTGATGTGAGAGCTAAAAACGTGATTTTGCAATCCCCATAGAGTACTGTGTAAAATTAATATTGGTCGACCAAAAAGGGGCACATTTTCGCTCATAACATCCTAACCAAACGTCCTTTAGCCCTAAGATTTCACAGGGTAAATGAGAAAAATAGTGGCTTTCTTCTGATACCAAAATTGTGACCACTTCCGGGAAAATCTGGGGTCCCTGGGGACGAGGCTATTAGCGATCGGGACATGGACCTTTAACCTATATCAAATAAACATGCCACCAACTGCGATATTCCAAAGAGTGCTCCCATTGAAATGCACAGGTCAACAAACTTTTGGTTACTGGTTTTCAACAAGGCGAACTCGGATTTATGTCATGCGTAAAATATGTCCCCGCCAAATGTCTTTCTTTAAAAGTGAATTTTAAATTGACTTGGCTAGCTTATAGCTTGGGGCACTTGTGACCCTGATGAATTTAGCAGTCTTTACAGAAAACATGTGGAGTGGACATGTGCTTTATTCTGTACAGACTGCTAAATTCATCAGGGTCACAGCCAAACCTAGCTCATCGGAGGTGTCAGGTGACTCGGAACTGTTAAATGGCAAAAATGAAAGCTTAATAACCAATGAATATGCACTTCACATAGGTTTGATAATATTTTATGCTGCTGTCAGTAGTGCTATCTGCAGTAGATAACAATTTATGATGACATAGTGTCAATTTCTGTAAAAGTACTCAAAAAGTTTTGAAATCTCTTGAAATTGCCCATGGATTATGTTCAGCAAGATTACAACTTTACAAGTTACTAAAAACATGTTATTTTCAAGATTTTTTTTCGTCTTTCCTGAGTGCTATCACAAACACCCAGCTTTTATTTAAAAAAAAAACACACAAAAATCTCACACAAATACAAAAAAGCATTTACCAATATGATGGTACCACCTGCATAAGGTATGTACAAATATAATATGAAGTATGCACATATATGCATAAGTTTGAGGTTTAAAGGTAGACTCAGAGATTTTCGGAGGGGGCACCCCAATTTTCAACGAAATCATGTTATCAACACAAACATAATGCGTTGTCCACACACCAATTACTGTGTGAAAACGAAGGGCACCTATAAACAGAATTGAAAATGTGCATGTAAGGTTACTACCCCTAGCACGAGTAAAATACTACATGTAGTATTTAATTTAACACACACAACAAAGAAAAATTTTAAGCACAATCTCTGAGTCAACCTGTAATGGCTGCGATATATACAGCCTCGAGCGCATCGGCCACAAAATCAATGCCCGCGCACTCAGTTTGACGACGAATTATGGAATTAAAAATCTTTACATAAAAAACGGCTACATGAAAAAACTCTGACGAAACCACGAAGATTAATATTTCAGATTTGATTATTAATGAACACAACCCTACTGCCAGGCATTGCTAGAATAATGACAGTGACCAAATACCTAATTTGGCCCCTCAAAAACGCTTGGATTTCCTAAAATGGCCGCCATTTTCAGCTAGATGTATGTAGGTTTCTGCTTAAAGGGGCATTTCGTGAACCACAGCCTCATTCCCCCAAAACTTACCTAAAAAAGTTGCTTTTTTTATTCGTCTGAACGTCACATCAGTAATACCATTGTACCTAATTTAGTGCAAATTGGTCTACCTGTAAAGTAATTCGCAATTTGTATTTTGTCCGTAAACGGACAGAAATTATGCACAGTGGCCTATGGGAACGTGGGAACAAGCATTGCATAACACAAAAACCGCAAGGTCGGGATAAACTAAGAAGTTGGAATGACATTCTCACGATATCTAGCGAACAATTTAATAAAAAACAGGAGGTGATGGAATCACAAAAGGCACTTTAAAGGAGCATGTAAATCAGAAGTGTCCATCACTACACAGTGCTATTAAATTTTTCAGGGCCGAAATACATCTCTTTCACAACTCTTTTTTGACGATTCCCACTTGCAGTTTAGTCTTATGAGGAAATGCTTTTCTGTTCAGTCCCATAGGCCACTATGCTTTAATTCGGTCCTGTTACGGACAGAAAATAAAAATTTCGATTTTTTTTACAGATATGACAAATTTGCAGGTAAGATGAAGTACATATGGAGTTCTAAAATTTTGAATGTTGCCTAGCTCAGATGATATAAAATCTCAACTTTTTTAGGTACGTTGGAGTGGAGGGCCAGGATTGGATCCCGAAAAGCCCCTTTAAATATTACAAATTTACAATCATTTGTCAGAGATGTGAAATGAGCAATCTGTAGTGGCACACGTGTTAATGCAGGACACAAAATGTTTTTATAATTTTCATGTGTTTATTCCAACTATAAAATACACTTTTCTAATACCCGTACTAAAATAGTGTCCCCAAATACTTAAAGTAATCAGCCTTAAAAAACGGCCGAAGGGTCAATAGGAAGCAACACATAGGTGTCTCCTGAAGTACGAGAGTCAATTGGAGTCATTTGTTGCTTTTCATGGACTGTCGGACATTTTCCCCAGCCAGAGGACTAACTTGCGGAAAATCATGAACGGACCGAAATGCAATAGAAATCATTGGGGTTCTGCCGGGAACACGGCCAAAAGTCAATCACAGATAAGCAGACTGTGATTTTCACCCGTATGTTGGCCATGAAACCGGGGCTCGATTTAGTAGGGACTAATGTCGGGTATCTAGTGCGGGAACAATGGTAAACACTAGGGCAATCGATTCAGTTACTCTTTACGAAACATTAGTTGCACGCTTATTCCCGTATAGTCTATGAAGCCCGGACTGTGGCTTCCACCGGACTATATCTGCCTTTCCCACGATCTAAAGTCAATCAAAAAGCAATGAAAAGAATGTATGTGATCTAAATTCCGGGTGTGCAAATTTGACTGACACATCTGCTACATTGGAGGGGCCCAACGTAAGTCGAACCATCGGGGAAACCTGTGGGACTTCGGGTAGGCGTAACGGTACATGGTGGGATACCAGATGGCGACGGTAAATTTGTGCGTGGACGTCTCAAAGTCAATCAGAAGCCATGGTTTTCAAAGTTATTCTGCTGGGAGGGAGAGCGGCCGAAACCCGAAAAAGGCAATAAGGAAGCAGGGTAATAATAAATAGTTCTTTGACGTCTGAGGAAGTCAATTGAAATCAATAGTCTGAGCACACTGATTGCTTTTCAATGACCCTCGGACGGAATAGCGGCTACAAAATATGCCAAGGCGAAACTTGTATTTGCACGATGCATAACATATATCCTCGTCGAATGTTGTAATCACCAAGAAGCAAAAAATACACCGTCACACCTTTATCCAGCTCCAGACAGAATTGTAACAGAATTTGCGATTGTAGGGGACGTCTCAAACCAGTGCAGCACATTGTTGATGATGGAAAGCGCCCACTTGCTGAAAACACACTGGGGCTAGTTGATTTGTTGCTACAAAGCTCTTCTAGGTTCCACTTGGAATAACCAAACCATCGAGCCGTCTGGCTTAGGAGGACAGTGGAGCAGAGCAGTGTCAGTTCCATGCGTATTACAATTTCGCTCACATGGAGTCCTGAAATGGACAAACAAAAACTAGTACAGGATGTTGAGAAATTTTTGTATTTCTTGAATTGTAACCTTACGTATAATATGCTCAATGGCACAACAATGTACCAAGGACATGAAGTAGAGTCAGTTAACAATGTGGGGCTCATGCAATCTAATTAAGAATGGACAGTTCATGACCAGTGGTTGGCGCCAGCATTTTCTAGTGAAGGAAAACGGTGGGACAAAGTGAAATTTTTGTGGAAAAAGTTAAATTCTGGGGAGGCAAAAATATCATAAAATTTGCAGATTTTAAAACGGCAATTTGGCCCCCAAATCGCTTGATTTTGCCAAAATTGGTTGATTTTTGGCCCCAACTCGTTGAACTTTGCCTAAATTGGGAGGGGATTCCCCATGCCACCCCTGGCACCACCACTGTTCATGACAAAACAGAGTTGAAGATGGGTGACCCACCGACGGCATCATTTTCCCACTTCACCTGCAGAATTGGTAAATTTCACATCACACGAGAGCTCATAATATTTTGGTCATAATCCTGAATTTTATTCCGAATTTATTCTGTTTTGATGATATGAGTAAAACTATTTATACGAACAGTGGTAGATACACGCCGCAAAGAGTCATGCCGAATAGTAATGCATATTTGGAATTTTGTATTATGGTGTAGCCCAAGAGCTTCCCATGCATTTTTTTAAACTCCATCTGTGCCTTGGTATTCATGTACAATTCATGCACAAGGGTGAATGAAATCAGGCAAAATTGCATGGATTTGGCAAGCAGGGCTGATAAGGATTTCAGATCCAGGAACAATCTTGGTGTTTTTTAACCAGTATATTGCCCCTGGTCTATACAAATGTACACAGTTTTGTTTCAGAACCAGGGGCATTTTGCCTTTTAGCGGGGGAAATTTTCCCCTTGCCCATGCTTATTTCAAAGCCTTGTTTGGCAGGCAATACACGAATCCGACGGGGAAGCCTCGAAAGGACACCTCTACGTCGCCGCCATTACTGGGGTGCCATTCCCCGGCCCATCGAACACACAGAAACACACGGCCGAATTGCTTAAGAACGAAATAATTAAGCCCATAAATCAGGAAATAAGAAGAATTTACAACCTAACTTTTTTGCATTGTTAAACAAAATTCACGTTTATTTCCATGGATTTATGGAGGACGATTGTCAGGGACTGGCCTTAACTGGAATTCCAGGGCACATGTCTTACTGTTGTTGTAAAAATTGAAGGCATTCGCCCACTTTGCGTGATGAGAATGAAACGCATTAGTTTGATTACGTGTTAAAATGGTAATAAAGCCACGTGAGAAAAATAATTTTGTAAAATTCAAAAATCAGACAAAAATAAAGTAACAATCGAATGTTGATCTATTCCGTGTACGTGGAAAAACTTGAATAGTTCAAAAAGACCGATCGTATTTGCTGAAATGAACAAACGTGACATCTTCGATGCGGTGTTGGTGTTTTAGAAAGGACACTTCCGTGCCCCTGTGATCGATTTCGGAGATCTGAACACAATTAGTCTCGTTTGTGCAATGGAATGTGCTATGCTGGGACTATCAGTACACGTGAAAATGACAGGCGAGTTACAATGTGGTATTTAGGACTGAAATGGATACGATTGATTGTTTATTTGTGTCATTAGCGAGTGAATCGCCACCTGGGTTCTAAGGCATGAACACTACTTTCCCCTCTCCAGTATGATGCTTCCACCCCACCCCCGGGACGGATGGTAATTAAATGGCTGGGGTCGATCAAGGCTTGCAAATTTGACGATGATAATCAAAGAATCGAGTCTCGCAGGGATTTATCGCAGAATGCCAGGGGGAATTAATGTCTCCAATTGTCATATGTAAATTTGATTTTCGCAACCTGACGATAGTTTTTTTGCCATTGCCAACCCTAAATATACGAAGCAAATCGGGGAATGACGTGTTTTCGTTATGGACCGTTCTCGTTGACGCTTTCGTTACGAGTAGAAGTTCCTTTTACTAACATGAATAACCTCAGATGAATTTGCATCCATTGTCTTACGGACGAGATTTATGTTCACACACAACGCGTGCAACGGTCCGGGATAAATTCAGTATTCCGCCACGCACTTTCAACATGGCAGTTTATTCATTTAAGGCTGCCAAAATTCATAGGGTGGTGGCACCAATAATTCTTTTCCCATGACTGTATGCATGTATAGCACGTATTGAGCGGAAATAAACACGTATAGTTTGCAATGCGAAAGATGGCGAGTTGGCAAGTTTGTAACGAGGTTGACGGGCGAGTTTGCAGTTTGTAACGCGATGATGGTGAGTTTACAAGTTTGTAACACGACGACGGCGAGTGTGCAAGTTTGTGAAAAAAATCGTCATCACATTGCGAACTGCAAACTCTCGCCGTCTTCGTTTTGCCAAACTTGCAAACCCGCAGTCATCGCGTTACAAAGTGCAAAACTCACCATCATCGCGTGACGAACTTGCAAACTCTCCCGTCTTAGCTTGACAAACTATTTCGTTCATCGCGTTACGAACTTGCAAAAACTTTCGCTGGTCCATCGCGTTACGAACTTGCGAACTGTCCCCATCTTACGTTGCAAACTTCCGTCCTCTCGTTACTACTTACAAACTCTCGCCCTAGTAATGTTTGGTAAACTTGCAAAAAAACTACGCCGCCCATCACGGTACGAACTGCAAAAATCTCTCCGTCTTTGCGTTGCAAACTTGCAAAGTAGCCGTTAATCGCGTGACACGAACTTGCAACTAGCCGTCTTCGGGTTGCAAACTTGACAAACTAGCCGTCATCACGTTACGAATTGCAAACTCTCCGCCGTCTTCGACGTTGCAAAACTTGGGAAACCCTTCCCCGTCAAAATGTTACGAACTTGCAAATTTTCGCCGTCATCGCGTTACGAATTGCAAACCTCTCGCCGTCTTCGCGTTGAACACTTGCCCAACTCTCGCCGTCTTAGGTTGCAAACTTGCAGCTTGCAGTCTCACGTTACGAACTTTCAAAACTCTCGCCGTCATCACATTCGAACTTGCAAACTCTCGCCGTCTTTGCATGGCAAACTTGCAAAAATCGCCGTCATCCGTTACGAACTTGCAAACTGTCGCATCATTCCGCGTTACGAACTTGCAATCTCTCGCCGTCATCGCGTACAACACCTGGCAAACTCACGTCCATTGCGTTACAAAACTTCCAAACTCGCCGTCTTCGCGTTGCGCACTTGACGCGGTTGTCTAAACTTGATGTTTTATGATTATGTTCACTCTAGCTGCAATATGCATGATCAGAACAGAGAACCGCACATGCATGCCAAATTTTTTTGGACGTTCCTACATGCAAACTGGGCAAGGCCTTCAGTCTAGTCCCAATAGTTATAATTCATGTACCACACACGGGATGAGTTCAGTATTCTGCCACCACATCCTTCAGCATGCAGTTTATTCCGTTGCACGTTGAGGCTGCCGAATTCATTGGGTGGTGGCAGAATACTAAATTCTTTCCACCACACACTGCCATGGCATAGAAATCGATGTCAATGAAATTCCCATGGCATTGAGCGTGGTGGATGGAACAACATTTGTCACCTCAGGCTTCATTTTCTCTTAAAATGATGAAAGCCTGCAATAACTACTCACAATATCCCCCGCAATATCCACGTTCTATAATGCAAGGAGAACACATGCAAGGAATTTTTAGCAGTATAGAACTAGAAGTGCTAAGTGCATCTTCATGAAAAATTAAAATTTCGTGTACACTCAATTGCAATGACAGTGTGTGTGATGACTGTTGGGACTAGCCTCAGGCTGTACATGGAATGTTCATCTTGAAATGTGATTTATGACAGACCTGACAGTTCTTCAACTTCAAGTAGGGTTACAAATAAATAAAAGAATTCCATTCTTACGTTGAAAAACCGTTGCTAACGTTTCTAAACCCCAGTGTTAGCAGATCGTTTCGGCCACCGTGACGGTATTCCCCTATTTTTCACAAATGTACGAGAAGACCGATGACGCGTGACGCGAATATTAATCCCCGCGGGGTAAAATTTACTCGGATCAGGTCAAAAGAAGGTCAAAGATTAAAAACTTGAGTAAAGTTGGCTCTTAATCAACGGCCGATTCAATGTTTTACTCCCCTAAGAGTAAATAATTGCTCAACTTTTTAATCAACTTTTTTAACCCTCCTTTTTTTTTTACTCCCCAAATTTACAGTGTACGGTCCCTCAGCAGCGGCTGATCTTAAAGTTGGATTTTTACGGAATAAGAGGTACCATTCTGGATTGGATTAAATGCTGGATAACATCCAGAACTCAAAAGGTAGTCGTTCATGGCGAGTCCTCAGACCCAGTTCATGTTAAATCTGGAGTTCCCCAAGGGACAGTTTTGGGGCTCTCATGTTCCTCATTTTCATTAATGACATCGGCAACAACATCCATGATAGTACAAAAGTAGGCTATTTAGAGAATAAAAGATAGGATTTGTTGTTTTACCTATCTAATATCGTGTCATATTGGATGGGCAGTCCAATATTTTGAGTAGTGGATGCCGGCGCAACCGGTTTCCATTACGATAAAAATATTAGATAGGCAAAACAACAAATCCTATCTTTTATTTTCATTCTTCTTTAGTTTTGGTTGTTTTAATCACCGAAAATATTTTTATTTCAATAATATAGGTTTTCCCGGTCAATTTAATAGTAATTGCATTCGAATTGACTTTTGAGTTATTAAATTTCGCGCGAATTTGAACGCACGTTAAAAAGTATATTACATATAACTCAATCCAGTTTCGCAAATAGTTCAAGAGATTAAATGAATCGAGCATTCAATCGACTAATAAAGTCATCCGATTTCCAGAAATGATCAATCAATTTCCATGAAACGGTACGGAATTAGGAGATAAAGTATTCAAAAGCTAGCGTGATAGGTTCAGATGGTTGCTTGTGCAAACAAATTCGTTTTCGTTCGTTCAAATATACCACAGCTGCAATCTTTTAAGTACGGCAATTGCTTTTGGGTTGCGAATGAGAGAATCAATAGGCCTAAATTTGCTGGCGAATATGATATGTATATATATATATTTCGTAGAAGGGAAGTAGAAAATGTAAAGCCGGATATATTACCCATATTGAAAGACAATAAAACAGTTCCATGGTTGAATAATTAAAGATATAATCATGTACGCAATAATTACGCATAATTACAATGTGGTACATACAGGTCATCTCATATGTTAAATGCATTGTAAAAACATGTTGCCGGGAATTAAACATTTTTCTTCTCAAAATAACGTATCATCTAAAAGTTCTTATAGAGGTCTTATAGGGGTCTATTTCTTGTTTTTAATCTACAGTGGATTATTTTTTTTCCTGAGAAGAAAATAAAACAAAGAGAAAAAAGCAAGTAAACAAATGCAACAAGCAAACAAGGGAAATATAAAAAAGAGAAAGAAGGGAAAGAAGGGAAAGAAGGGAAAAAGAGAAGAACAAGATGCAAACAAAAAATATGTTATGGGTCAATTGTCAAGAAAAGAAAGATGAATTACACACAGAAAGATCCAAATCCTTTTGCGATGACCCTAGTTACTTACTGGTTATTGTTTTTCTCCAATAAATAATTATTCTACAGTATAAAAATTATATCAAGTTTGATCAAAATTACATGGTTTGAAAGATTGTTCATTTATCAAATAGAATGCCCAACAATGTAAATAGAATGAACATAATTGAAAATGAAAAAGTAGCCTCGCGCTGCTACGTGACGACATACATATTGAAATTGTGTGTCATTTGAACACATTCCTTGCGTTTATTACAATATTACAATTTTTTTTGAATAAAAACTAATTTGATTGAACCAAAACGAATTTAATTGCAGAAAATGATTTTCGCTTCTTAAAAACGAAGTTAAATACAATGAAATTGAATGGCTAAAAATTAAATTGTTTGTATTTTATAGGAAATTGATACCAGTGTATGAATGGTCACTCAAATTCATCACGAAATTGAAAGACTATAACACTTATTTGAATGAAATAAGTATGAATTTGACCGGGAAAACCTATATTCAAAATCCAAAATTACCGAACCCGTCTAGCTGCTGTACTGCGTAGCTTATACAACACGCGCGTGTAACACTTGCGCGACGACGAACTATCTAAGATCGTCTCATATAAGATAGGTAACAACCAATGATATGGCGTGTTTGTTTACTAAACCCCGCCCACTGAATAAGAATTGCTGATGATTGCCTTCTCTATTGGTCCATTGAGTCGGAGGATGACGTTGAGATTCTTCATCTGACTTGGATGAGTTGGTGGAGTGTTCAAACAAGAGGCAAATGTCCTTTAATTCAAAGAAATGCAAAACCTTAAGTGTTACCACTATGAAAAACCCAATTAAGCACGCGTACAAAATGTCAGTAGGATGATTCGGAAATGTATCACACCACCCATACTTAGGAGTAGAGTTAACACACAAACGCAAATGGTCTATTCACATAAATAACATCGCCTCAAAGGCATATCAAGCATTGTGGTTCCTTCGAAGAAATCTGTGGAGGTGTTCTGTACCTAGAAAATTAGAAATGATCCAACGTAGAGCTGCCAGATTCTTTACAGGAAACCATCAAAACACACCCGGCACTGTGACTGCTTTATTACATCAATTGGGACGGCCAACTCCAGAGGAGAGAAGAAATTCACGCTTAATAACATGTTCAAAATCCAGCATAACATGATTGCCATTCCATTGCTCGACCACATCGTAAAACCGACATCGATTCGGCAAAATTCAGAGTAATGAGACCAAAAACAAATGTCTACAAATGCAGCTTCTACCCCGCACTGTTCTCGACTGGAACAGCTTGCATTCGTCATTACATGACATACACAAACTGGATTGCTTCAAAAATTCACTTCTTGATATAATACAGTTTTAAGGGTTTTGTAAGTGTTTATCCAGCTGCATCATTATTCTCAACTAGACGCAATGTTCCCGGAACCACCGTAGGTGGCGCAGCACACGACTATAGGGCTTTGAAGAAACTCTCTCAAATACTTTCGTAGTAAATTACCAGGTAATGACCTAAAATGCCCCAATATCTATGATGTAGCCAACATTTTGACATTGTATCGCGTGGAACGCCTTAGAATGGTTTCAACATGGTTGGAAACGCTGAAAAACATACGAAACAGCATGCATCTGATCCAAAAAGTGAATTTTATGATTTTATTTAAATGACCCGTGACGTCACGAAGAACATCATAGAGCACATCATTTCAGATCACCTGTTTTGTCGCGCGTTCTTTCTTCGTCTTCGGAAGCATCGTCTTCGGAAGCATTCGGATGCTCGGAAACGTCCCCCAAACAATTTAGACTTCAAGATGATCATCAAGATGATGGATAAGTAAGTGAAAATGTGATCTTTTCTCTGCAAATTTATACAAAATTTGACCAATTTGGAGTAATTGTTTAGATTTACAATCGAATCATTATTCGCTACGCAAAAGTGTAAATTTAGAAATGTTTGGCGTGTTTTAAAAAAACAATTTAGTAGGTAAGGTTTATATTTTCAACAATAAAAAATCCCGCGTGACACAGTCGGTTAAGTCCTGGACTCGCGATCTTAACCTTTCCCTGCGATGGTGGTTCGACCCCCACACAGGGCGCATTGTTTTCCTTCCTCTTTCATCTTCCTATAATTTTATACTTTTTTTATTTTTTTTATTTTTTTTCTCGGAAAATACGTGTTATAGGCCAGGTCGGACCGTATCAAATAAATACGAAAAGTATTGTGAATACCGTACCAAAGGGTGGTGAAAACTGGCAATACACTAAGCAAATATTATCATGATGATGTATGATGAAAAACATCAAAATCCTCTCACCACCAGAATCCTTCATCAACAACAACCATTCTCAAAGCACAGGAACATCACACAAAATTATGTGCAACATCAAAACAGTTCAAGACATGTAACAGCATGCCTTCAACAAACAACCCAAGGACCCTTGGAAGTTAGAATTTTCATTATTGATGAGATATCCATGCATTTGCACATGTCTATACCCATCATGCCCCCCCCCCCCCATGCGTCCCGGGTGATGCGCCACAACATCTATAAATGTACAGGTAGCCCCCTTCATCTGGCCAGACGCAACACATGGCATATATCTCTCTATCTCTTTGCAACTTTGTTGAGTATTGTTATAGATGTAGATGTAGACTATGTAGTTTCATGCAAATATACAAATAATATTATGAAGGGTGCAAAACATCATAGCTTTAATCAAACCTTGAATTTCGCAATCAAAACCACCAATCAAATGATTTTCTTTTTTAAATGTGAAAATTTCAGTTTTGAAGGAAATTCAGGGCGTGCTTCACACAAAATGTCCAAATGTCCATTTAAAGCAAAATGAGAGATATTTGATAACAAAATAGAACTACTGTAAAGTTAAAGACGCAACGAGAGAATGGCAATTGATTTCTTACCTTGAATTTAATTTGGCTACAGAGATGAACTTAAAGTGAAAGTAAAAGGTAATTTCCTTACATTTCAATATAAAACATAGGTTTAATTTTCCATTTGCTCAAATATTTCTCAGCTTAATCCTTTCGGATAGGAATGGAAAGCTTCACATTACTGCAAAAATCAAGGCTTTCCATTTTTAGGGACACCTGATACGTGAATTCTCTCGTTGCACATTTAAGGTTATACACAACTAACTCACTTGTACACAGTAGTTCAATGGAGAAATATGGCAACTCTGAGCATGTTTCTTTCACATTTTAAACTTTCACAATGGAAATACAACAATATCACCCAAAGTACAAGCTAAAATCACCAAATATCCAAAGTTTTAACATATGGTGACAAGTACTTTTAAGTTACGAATCATCCAAACTCGCAGCATGTCAAACGGCGGCCAAATCGATTTAAAATTGTAAATTGCCTCAAATTTGCTGCCGTAATGCCACTAAGTTTGAGAATCATACAGTCTACCATGTCAATCATGAAATTCCATCATCTTCTTAATATAACTAGTCCATTTCCAGACATTTTAAAATATTTTTTTCAGATGCTATGCAAGAAAGTAGCTGAAAGTAGTCCACCCAAGATTTTTATCCTTACGGCATGCAAACAGTTTAGTGGTGTATAACCTTAAAGATGTTATCATCTGACGGTATTCTTTAAACGTACACAACCGATTAGTTTTAAATTACCTCAAAATCGCAAACTACCCCTACATCATTCGAATGACTGCAATTCAGGCCCGGGTACCATTCACTCTCACAAAATCTTATGTCGAAGTTTCGTACAGTTCTGCTGCTGCAGTAAACGCCAGCGAGGAGTATTGTACCATTTCCGGGTCCATAGTACCCTTTTTCCTTCAAAGCACGTTTATATCCTAACTGGCGGCAAACTGTATGAGCTTCATGTCGACCCCATCGATAGTATCCCTGTCTATCACAGATAGTTGACCATTCCCCAGCGTGTAATATCTCTACTCGTCCTTCATGTTTAGTAGCTCCATTTACCAATCGCACTGGAAGCGCATCTGAATAATAAATAGGTAAATAAATAGTTTGCTTCCTAAAGGACAATGATATTATGTTAAACAGCCATTACCGTCATCTCAATATCAAAACTTTGCGTCCTGTCATACTAGCCAATCTTTAAATATATATATATATATATATAGTTCGAAGGGCTACGTCGGCATGTATTGTAAAGTTACATAATCAAGTTGACCAAAGTCAAAGTTATATATATATATATATATATATATATATATATATATATATATATATATATATATACATATAGAGAGAGAGAGAGAGAGTCTTGTAGACCATGGGACGTGGACCAAATAACCAACTGTATAACAAATTCTGTAGTCCCGATCTGGGGGCTATACTATTGAAATGGACAGCAACTGGTTTTTGTCTGTTGTTGCTCGCGCAAGTGAACGAAGACGTGATATAGTGTTTTCTTCCATTGCGGCCGGTAATACCGAGAGTGTTAAGAACATAAGGACACGTTTTGCAACGTGGTCTCTGATGTTTCCCAAACCTCTATACATCCATTTTCCATAACAATGAAGGGGGTTTTCCCCCTTTCTAGCTTTGAAGTACTTCATGGATCGTCGGGAAATTCAGACACCCTCTACCACCACCGTGCTTTGCTAACAGAACTGGTCCTTACACTTAATCACTTTATGTTCAACGGTCAACACTACCTTTAAATTAAAGGTGTGGCTATGGGCTCGAAGATCGGAGTGGGTTACGCCTGCTTGCGCGTAGGATATTTCGAGCAACAACTATTCTCAGCATACAATGATCCAAAACCGGATTTATTCAAAAGATACATCGATGATATCATTGGTACCATGTCTGGTCCTCGTGCCGACCTGGAGCAATTTATTCAATTTGTTTGCAACTTCCAACCGTCTCTTCAGTTCACCTGGACCATCTCTGACTCCTCCATTCATTTCCTTGATATTACGGTTTCCATTGATAGTGATCGTCTTTCCACCAGCATATTTTATAAACCTACAGATTCTCATAGCTACCTCAAATATTCATCCAATCATCCTTACAGCTGCAAGAAATCCATCCCATATTCCCAACTACACCGCTTACGCAGAATCTGCAGCGACTTTTTTCATTGCCGTGGTTATCCTGAACAGATTGCATCTTCTGCTCTTCAACGAGTTACTGCACTTGACAGAGGAAAGCTTTGCAATCTTCATCAAACTAGCCAGGAAGATAGGATCCCTCTTGCTCTCAATTTTGCAGCCTACTAACGCTGAAATTCGTAACATCAATCATCAAGAACTTTGAAACTCCTCCGCAAGCCACCAGTCCACCAACCAATATCTTCACCAACCCACCTCTCACCGCCTGGGCGCCGTGAAAGAAACATTGTCGATTACCTAGTTCACGCCAAAGTCCATCGCCAGAACCCCTCGGAATGACACCTGGTAAGAGACCACGTTGCAAAACGTGTCTATGTTTTAACACTCTCCGTATTACCGGCCGCAATGGAAGAAAACCCTATACCATCTTCGTTCACTTGCACGAGCAAGAACGTTATTTATGCCTATTTGTTTGTAAACTGTGCGGCCATTTTTAATACATCTGCGAAACCCAAAACACCCATTTCCGTTCGTTTTCCCGACCACATCCGTTCCACCGCCACAACAAACAGACACACCATTGCTGTCCCATTTCAATAGTATGAACCACAACTGAACCATGTTGTCCCCCTGTTACTGCAAGTGCTGACCCAGTGTGGGAACTCAGACAACCAGCGTCACTTCCTGAACAATCACTTTATTGCCTCTCTCAACACTCTAAAACCCGCTGGTATCAATGTGCAATTTGATATTGTTGAAATGAACTGGCAATTGTAGGCACCTGGTGGCGCTTCGTTTCTTGCATGACTCCAGTGTGTTTTTAACACTATAAACTTTCTACTTGCTTAGGGATCAATATGTGTAGTGTAGCTTTTTTCGCTTTTCAACCAGTGGACGAAGACATAATGTCCGACAACGTCGTTGTATATCCCCTCCATTACAATTTTCATGCTGATATTTTTTAGCACTGTTGCCACCCATCCCTACCTGGCCACAAGATTCTATTCACACAACGCAGTGCTGAGGCAGCACCACGACTATATATCGCTATCTCCTGGCTTAGTAGGGCGAAGCGATCTTTTCATATTCCCTCATTACGAACGGCGTTAGGGGGAAATATCACCTTTTCCCCTACTCCTCCCTTTTTGTATTGCGATTTATTCCGTCAAAAGATATGAATAGTAATTTATGCCATGAGGATATCCTCTCGAATAACAAAGGATATGATATAATTAATTTAAATAACTAGAAGAGCTCATTATACCTAATGAATTATACATGATTCCCCCTAACGACTATATTAGCGATATATATGTATATATATCATATATAATATATATATATATTATACTATATATATATATATTATATATATATATAATATATATATTACTTTCAAGGTGCCGACAATGGTAGTTGCAGCAGTGCTGGGTTTTGATGGACAAAAAGGTCAAATGTAACAACGTTTCGAGTAAGAACTCCTTGTCAAGTACGTTACCAAACCAGTTGTTTTGTTGTTGTGTTGGTTTGCAGGCGCTGTCAGCTGCTAGGCTATTTGCGCCAAGAACTCAATTAGCTCATTTTAAATTCTTCGAGTACTTTTTAGAATGGAGCTCTTTACACTCAGAGCGTTGACAAAGAGCAGTGGAGAAGCATTTCGTACACAGCTTTAATTGGTCGGGGTCAGTGCAACGGGAGCACGAACAAATCTTAAAAACGGTGTGTTTTGAAAATAAGCAAACACTACTCCGTCGTCATCGTCGTCATCATCATCATGGAGTGTAAATAGGAGAGTACGTTTGTCCAGTACTGTGATCGGGTACCGTATCACATGTATCGCCCTGAACTGTTGTGTTATCGGCCTCTTCAATAGTGGAGGAGTGTCCATATCCACAATCCACATCTTTTCAACCCCTCTGGTAACGCGTCCAGATTATACGCCGAGCTGGCACATTGTCCTGGGTACTTCCGAGGATTTGTATCAGCTGTTGGCTTGGTAGCCATGTCCCCCGGCTTTCTTCCGGGCCAACCATGCTGCAAGCCTTCTCCTTGTCTCCTTCTTATCGTAGAAGGGGGGACTTCCGCTCTTTTTCCTTCTTCTCTTCCTTCATGGTACTCCCCGCAGTTTTCATGGCATTTGCAGTGGGGGTTTTCCAACGGCTCCCTGCGTAGGTATACCTGGATCACCGTCTTACTTTTTCCACACAATATTCAAGATTATAGCATTGGCCTTGACATTTCAAGGTGAATATTGGTTCACTGGTAACGCTCAAACTCGGTATAATATTAGAGAGACGTGGTCCAAATACAGGGAAAATCACTGGAGTAGCCATAAGTTCCTAGACCGTACCAATCCACGTCCTCACTTCAAAGGTCAAAACCAGTGAAGGAATCCGTTACCAAACAAAAAATAACAAACACTGTGAACACCAGCTCATACAAAAACATGGATGTTAAAAAAAGTCAAGGAGATAAATCAGCAATAAGCAGTCAATGGTGTTACAAAGGGAAAGAGTATTAGTCCAGATCCAAGAGCACTTTAAAAAGTCAATTTGACGTTCATACGTGGGGTTTAAGAGTGTCCTAATTAGCGATGAGGGAGTGGCTCTGCACGATGGCGCTTGGATATCGTTGATGCCGAGGTGGACAGAATACCGGTAACTTTGGGGTCATTGATTGTATGATTAAAACTGTTTAAATGAACAGCAAAACAGGTTTGTTGGTGACATTGTTCCTGATGGAGCGGACAGGGTCGGAAAATAGACAGATACAAGGGTTAGTTTTAGTTTCTCAGATGTACACGGGCGCTTGTATATAATCTATATATATATCATATATAAAGTTCAATGTCCAAAGTAAAGAATGCCGTAATAATGAGATAAGTTGACGACAAATTTCGGGCTTCGCCCTCATCAGGTTGAGTTGTAGCGCGATTTGTTGTTATGAAGATACACGGGGAACGTTGCGAGATTGCGTGCTGCAGCGCGGAAAAAAAAAAATGCGGCTGAGGGCGCAAGGAGGAGAGTGCGTGCGCATGCATTAGTCACTGAAGCTGCTATTCATAAACCTGCCCACCGGACCAACCGCTGAAGCGCTTCTCTGAACCCAAACATCCAAATCATCGTGGTCGTGTTCCTCTGTTCTCTCTTACCACCCCTCAACACGCAGCAGATCGCCAAAGTCGTCAGACGCCAACGCTAGCATACTTCAAACAGAGAGACTACACGAGTATTCTACCGAATCCGCACTCTCGGTGCTTATCGCCGTGACAGAAACCTACTAGATGAACTAGTTAGCGCGCCACATCCCTTGAACAACCACGCAAACAGGTTCTACCACCCCTTGAACAGACCCAGATGCAATCTTGGACTCATTTTGACTCAGTCAGACCGACATTAATTAACTGACCCTCGAGGAAATTTAACTGTCCAGAGGCTTTCACCTGTACTGCATCCAATCTGATTTACAGGACGACGACCGCCATTCGTTGTCAACAACCAAGTGTAAATGTTGTCTTATATAGTTTAGAACCAAACGCGTCGATGGCTGATGACCCGTTTCACGGCAATCTCCGTTCCATTCGCCTCCCAACCCCGGGTCTTCCCGTCGCTCGACATTTTGCCACAAAACCCAATAAGGCACATCAGATCTTCGGTGTACAACTTTGCAAGAGCGACCAACACACAACGAAAGGAGCAGAGCACGCATCATACATAGACTCGGAACTCTCCAACCCTCCTTCACTCTCCAACCCAGCGGACTAAATGCTCCTTTTTAAAACCATTCAAAAATTTTAATTGGTAATTTTTCATTTCATTCCACAGCACAACTGCCGATTTGCGCTCCGTGCCTGCATCCGCATGCGCACGCGCTTCTCCTTGCGCCATCTCTGCTTTTTCCGCGCGCAGCACGCATCTCGCTACGTTTCCCGTGTATCTTCATAACAAAACTCGCTACACAACAACTCAACCTGAAAGAAGGCGAAGCCTAATGTGGTACTTTACTCATTATTACGGCATGCTTTACTTGACATTGAACCTTTTGTATATGTAATTCCGCCGCCAGCTTTTAATCGCTCTCTCCGCCCCTCTCTTCTCATCCCCTCTCCTCCCCCCTCATCGTCTCCCTCATCTCCTCTCTCTCTCCTTCATCTCTCTCCTCTCCCAGTCAATCTTCTCGCTCAAGTCTTTTCTCTCGTCCTCGCTCGCGTCCTCTCTCTGATATCTCTCTCTGACGTGCCCGCTCTCCCCCCCACCCCAAGAACCCCCACAACGGTAAAGATTCAATAGGGCAACCCTATTCAGTTGACTCTTCAAACACATTAGTCTATGGAGCCAGAAGCTATGCTCTCCTGGCGGACCATATATCCTTTCCACTGGAATTTACAAGTAGAAGCGGACAAGCGTGAATGATACATTTCGTACGAATTTCAAACTTTGATTTTTGGAAAAAGGATGTTTGTATGTGGCTCACCGGCACCTGATATATTAACGTGTGCCGGTTACCGATTTACTTGATTTCCATTTTTTGTGTGTGTGCGTTCCTTTAATTATTTTACCTTACCTGGTGAGGCGCTGCAGCGACCTCCTGCCAAGGGCACACTCCTTTTCATACCAAATACCACGAGGTTTTACACATATATATGCTGTTTCGTTTCCTTTGCACGGAACATCACTAAATGAATCTTCTGCACGATAACGGACCTTTCCAGTGGCTTCCCCGGAGAGATATCCCAGTTCCGGCAAACTACCTTAGCCTTCTTTGCCGTCCCATTTATGCTGCAATATATGTGGCCACTTAGCACGCTGTGTACTACTGCCTGGGGTGAATTTGAATTTGGGGGACTGTGCCTTCATATGCCGATGAAACATAGTCTATCGAAGTTCCCCTTCTTGTAATCATATCACCCCTCGTTTGGTTTTGCATTAATGTAAATAAAAAAATGCATGTCAGGATTATAAAAAAAGTCGGATCATCCAATCCATCAGTCACGCCTTTGTTTAAACTAACTGCAACTTTAAATATTACACTCTGATAGATTTACTTCATGGCAAAATAGATACTTTACTAACCACTTACTTTCGTGCTAAAAAAAAAACCTTTTTGATACTTTATATTTAGAACTTTGCGGCGTTTGTTTCTATAAGGGGGCCAGTGGTAAAATCGTCGTTTTCCATCCAAAACCATTCTCTTTGTTATGTGTTTCTATGGACTATTAGAAAAACAATTAGCCCCACAGGTCCCTTGCAAAAACCCTGACATTTTTCGTGCTATAGGTCAAAATTAGTACACAGGAAACATTTTTCCGGTTAATCGACCGCACGATTAATTAGTTTTTGACATTACTTAAATTGTGGTGTCATTTTCACCCAAAATTCCAAGATGGCCGCCGGCGCCGTCGTGAAAAAGTAGTTTATCCAGACACTAAACGTGTTACAAAGATACTTTAATTACTTTATCCGATAAGTCGACCACAGCGATTTCGAATATGAATTTGCTTTGACATAAAAGCATCATTCTTACCCCAAGAAGCCAGAAAATTCCAAGATGTCGGCCACTGGCGCCATCTTGAAAAAGGTAAAAATCGTGCAGACCTGAGACCTAATACGTGTACAAAGACACTTTTTTTCAGCATAAGAGCCTTAGATTCCGGAATCTGACGTTACTACAGTTATTACAGCAATTTTCGCCCAAAATTCAAGAGCCCACAGGCGGCAGAGCAAAACGTAACTTATGAATGGGAGCACCTACGACCATGATTTAACCTCTTTACCCTATACCCAAAATGTTGACTTTTGTATAGGTGGTGGGGACACACAGACATTACACAGATATCATTACGAGGGACCAGGACATTGCCATTCATAGCCGGATTTTGCTGCCCAATCCGTCCGGAAATTTGAAAAGATGAATATTTTTTACCAACATTTTTAAGGAATTCTTTGGACTTCTAAATGGTCAGCGAACCAACTCCGGGAAATGAACGACTGTTTCCCTAGCACCACGCTAGCATTCTTATCTTCCCTGACCGCACTTATCATTTCCGCACCGCCGTAAATAGGAGTGATGAAACTTCTCCCATTGTACTATGGGATATCGAATTGTTTTTTATAGAAAAAAATCCTCATCAACCGAGTCATATTTAAAAAAAATTTACTATCCATTTGCATATAGCTGTGTCGTAAATAATAATTTTAAAAAAAACAGCTTGATTAATAACATGCTCACTTGCATCGGTTGCTATGTATGTACAAACTAGCACAACCAATACCACGATGCATCATACACCCGAACAGAAGCCCCTGGTATACTGTTCTTATTTTCCAATTAAAGACAATTTCCACCCTTCAGATCACTGCAAAATTAAGGGGAAGCAATTAATAAGATATTGATTCAGCTGTTTTACATAAAAATGATTTGAAGGTACAAAAAAAAAAATCAATTTGGACGCTGATGAAATTGGTGTTGTAATGTTGTTGGAACATTTCAAATAGAAAATGGTTACAATATGATGATTTAGCATGTAATAACTTAACAATTTTGATTTGTTTAAGATGAGGCTATTTAATTTTGTTTGCTTTTAAATTCAGTCTCATAATTTGTTACGGGGGAATTTCACATCAAATTCAGGTTTGACTTCTTCAAAAATGGAATTAGATAGGATTATCATTATGGAGTGCAAAGTGTTAAAACGGCAAGTGGTTAAAGCAGCATGAATTCCCCTTAAATTGGCGATGTTTTGGAGAAAATCCTAGAAACAATTTAGTGGTGCGGAGTGTGTGTTAAAGGTTTCAGTGTGCGAACTAAACATATCAGATTGAAACATGGTCTTCACCCCCAATGTACCATCATACCAAATTGAAGTATTGTATCGTGTATAGTTGTGCATCGTTAAGTTGAAACTAAAATATAAACAAGCAGAAGTATGTTGCATTTGTTATCACCCCGTGCTTTACGTTACTGAAATACGAATCCTTTAAATTTAGCTCAGAATTTCTTCTACTATTGGTAGCAAATAAGTACCAACATTCCCCATTATGGTCACTATGACGTCATATGTTTGAGGAGGAGGAAAGTATGAAAATACTGAATATAAGGTGGAAAATTGATATTTCGCAATTTTAGGCGACTCAAAAACATTATATAACACTAAAATGCTCACATTATTAGATAAAAATAGTCATTTTCCATCCAAAAACCGCATGATGATTAAATCGGATATTCCTAACTTTTTGGCAAAAAGTAGACACTGTGTGTTATAGAAATGACAGTTTCCCGACATGCGAAAATTTATTGACGTAATGGTGACGTAATTGCTAGGCATGTTGGTACTCGTGGTGGTATCAATTGCAAGAGGAGGACTATATCTATCTATTAGTAACAAATCAAGTGTCCGTGATATCTATGTGTTGTGCTAAGCATGTTGGTACTTTCTCCCGAAAAGGGGGGGGGGGGGTGGTTAAACCCCTCATCCATTACTTTAGGATGACCCTGATCTTACCTATATACCCCGGGATGTTCCGTTTTTGATGAAAAGGAGCAAAAATTGTCAATCGACAATTAGAGCTAAATAATTTGGCCGCCCAAACGGGGGGGTGGGTTTTAGGCAAAGCCGGGGAGGGAAAAAGTGAAAAGGGGGGGAGTGGTAATCACCCCCTCGGTATAGGGTTAATTTTTAAGGTTTGCTTTGTACCGATCGTATATGGACCCCCCTGATTTACCGGAAGTAGTATCAATCTTTATGAGATGAATGCCGTCCGCTATCTACATTGTCGTCATGAAATTTCAGCTTTCAAAATCATTTATCTTTCTCAAGTTACAGATAAAAAATACCGGTTAATGGTTAACCATGAACATTAGCACAGTAGTAAATTAGGGCCGTTGCACTATTTCGCGTTATCGCGTCTGGCACAAAACCGCAAGCGTGTTTCCCACGGTACTTGATGGTCAGTGTGTACAAGTGTCGGGCTCTAAAGAACACGATACACAGAAATCGGAACAGTTACCCTTAGTTCTGGGGAGAATGCCGGAGTGCTTTTTTTTAACCGGGAATGAGATAACATCAATTGAAGACAGTGATCTCCAAAAAAATCGGAGAATTCTGTAACATCCGGCAATTGAACGACAAATCGCGTGGTTTGCGCAAATCTTGTTAGGATAAGTATTCACATTCCACGACAAAAAAAATGTCAAAGGTTAAAACAATGGACCTGCTCCCAGCTTCCATGGACGTCATCTTCATTTCCGCCATAATTCACTAAGTAATTCCAATTTGATACAATTGCAATATAACACCGCATCGTTGCTGTGCAAGCAGGCTGGATGGTAGGTGCTGTCACAATATCGCCCAAATCAGTTGAATATGGGGACCGACATTCGACATTACTCAAGAGTATGGTCCGGTTCCTGCACCGAAATATCCTCCAGGTCTTGTTTCATTAGCTCCGGGATAACCGTTGCTTGCAGACGAATATAGCCGCCAGTTGTATTCCACGCAACGTCACATACAGTACTCATTGGCCCGAATCTAATATTTCAACTCGCCTTCGTTTGGAACGCTGCCATTTACTAACCGCACAGGTATTTCGTTCCGGATCTGTATTAAGAAAAAAATAAGATATAGGTTTAGGTCCACGGGCTTACAAGTTGTGGTAAGCCTATATACCGCGATTGTTACTATTCGCCAACTTGAGGTAAGTTATTAGCGTGCTAAATCGGAGTGGAGAGCTGAAGAGTAACTTCTGCGTAGTATAACCTCCCTAGTAGATAATAAAGGATAGATTACATCGCTATTAGTTTAACATCATCATCCCCCGCACCATCAAAGTTACGGAAAATGAACAAGAGAAGTCGTTGTCTTTCAGGTTCATCAGTCGTGAATGGGATTCCGTAAAATTGAAAAACACCAGCCATTCTTTTCGTAATGTGATATCTTCTCGTTGTTAAACATTTTCTGTTTTACTGAGAAACTTATACTAGAGATTCTTGTAATATTTGAGCAACTTCGGCCGAGGCATACTAAAAATATCTATTAAAGAAGAAAGGTAATTTAGGTGAAAAATGCTTTTCATCGAGAAGAATTGGATAGTAGCACTATAATCTGATAAAACACCCCATTTAGCTGGGGAATATATGCATATGACTGGAAAAATTGCAATAGAATTTTTTCACCACAATGCATTTCTATAAGGTCCCCAGAATGGCATACTAAAAGTCGAAAAAAATCCAAGTGGTGGAAGTACGCCTAATTTGCATAAATCCAAACTGGCCGCCAATTCCTATGTTTTACTTCATTTTGTATTGTATTGCTAGTCCTAAATTGCTGTTGCAGCTCATACAATGAATATTTTACCATTGAAATAAGTATATTTGCTTTATACTTTATATAGCCAATACGTATCCTTATTGGTGGAAGCATAACTAATTTTGCATAAATCCAACTGGCCGCCATTTTCAGATTTTTATCAATTTTTGCTGTATTTCTTCACTAGATAGCTTTGCTATTTGAAACCCAAATTGGCTTTAAAGCGGTAAATCAACTCCAGATCAAATAGCAAGACTTGCCAATAATATCAAGACAGCCGTCAAGAAGAAGCAGAAGTTTGGAGCAATTTTATAGATATATCTGCTGTCTATGATACAGTCTGACATGGGGGTCTCAACCTTAAGCTACTCAAAATCTTCCCTGATGTCAAGCTTGTCAAGTTCATAATCATCCCGGATCTTTCGTCCTCGGGACATTAAATGGGTAATGCCATAGAAAGCCCAAACTTCTGCATTGTGTCCCACAGGGTTATGTCCTGGCACCTATGTCTCAGATATGCCTAAGGGAGTTTCTTTGCAGTGCTCTACGGCAAGACGATGGTTGGTACTTTGATAGCTGCTGATTCAAAGACCATATAAATGTACGCCATTCTTTCACCGATGGCACTTGACACTCAGCAAACCCAAGACTGCCGCTCTATTTTCCACCTTGCAAACACTGCGCTAACATAGAAATTAACATCGTCTAGATGGAGAAAAACTGTCAAGCTATCCAACACCAAAGAACCTGGTCATCATAATTGACCGCAGCCTTACTTTCCATCAACACACCACAAAACAGTCGCTGCCAAGACTCAGTCTCATGTCAACCTCCTCAGAAGGCTTGCAGTGACTGGGATGGGGTGGCCTCCCTTTAACACTTTACACATCAACTATTGCTTTGGCATACTCAACTGCTAATATGCCCGCACCAGTATGGAGTCACAGTGTACATTTACACAAGATGATGTCATTCTGAATGATGCAATGAGACTTGTTAGTGGTTGCCTTTTGGCGATGCCTGTAGAATATCTCTTCGATTCTCTCGCATAGCTCCTGCAAACCTTGGAGGATCTGTCAGACGATCAAGGTCGCCAAGAAGTGAGACGAACCTGGTAACCTATTCCTCCTACCAACACTATTCAATGATCAGAGAGTTCCAAAGAGTCACTTAGCTACCCCATCCATGACCACAGTGCAGTTGTCGCATCCCTATGGACCATCTTGGATCAACGCCAGATGGTTTGAGCAATGGTCGTCTTCTACCTTGAACCTAAGCAGTTTGTTGACAGCCTATCTAGTAAGCCCATAGGTTTTTGACCTTGATCGTAAGCCATGGATCAACCTCAACGGACTCGGGGAAACCGCACACAATTAGCCACGTCATTGATGACTGTCATGAATGTGAGGTCTCTTAAGTCCCCAATTCTCAATTGAAAAACCTGGATTCTTGATAGTAATTTGGTATATCGCCGAAGAAAAAAGCTTTCGATTGAAAACTAATTGTCGATTTTGGAAGAAATTGGAATCTCGATTGAAGATCCTGTTTTACCATTTGAAAAAACTTGGATTCTCAGTCGATAAATCTGGATTCTCGTTGAGAACGTGGCGTACCTTGGTGTATTGAAAAAGTTGGATTCTTCTCTTGGCGAGAATACTGTTTTTTTTAAATAAAAATCTATGTCAATGGAAACTAGGTACTAGTATATCGGCGATAATCCAGCATTTGCAATTGAATATCTAAGGTTTTACAATTATAAAAACTGGTTTATCAATTGAACACCTGTTTTTTTTTCAACCGATATACTAAGTTTTTAATGAGAATCAAACGTGTTCAATCGAGAATCCACGTTTTTTTCAAGCATTAATTATCATGAAGTAATAAGTATATTAAATTATAGATACAAATTAAGATACAAAATTTGACATCTTGCTTCAAATTGTAGAATTGGCAGCCATTTTGGATTTATGCAAATTAGGTATACTTCTACCAAGCATGTATGGTGTCTGTATAAGACAAATAAAATATAATAAAGTCATAAATATAATAAATTTAGGCATTTTAGGTGGCAAAGTAATATTTTAGATAAGCGATATAACACAATCAGTGTAAAAATCTTAGAATTGGCGGCCATTTTGGATTTATGCAAATTAAGAACATTTCTGTCAAGAACGAATGGTGTCTGTATAAGACATACAATATAATGCATTCATAAATATACCAAATTTGGGCACAATAGGTGGCCAAAATATTATTTTAGATAAGTAATACAAACAAAATCCTTGTAAAAATCCTAGGATTGACGGCCGTTTTGGATTTATGCAAATTAGTCATATTTCCACCACTTGGATTTTTCTGGACTTTTAGTATGGCATTCTGGAGACCTTATAGAAATGCATTGTGGTGAAAGAAATTCTATTGCAATTTTTTCCAGCTTCACCTATATAGAATTAAGTTATTTTTCTCAGCCTAATTCTCGAGACAATATCTTCGTGGCGTTAATCGTGAGCGAGATCGTGAGCTTGAACTACACTATATTGTTAGTCGTTTGGGTTCAAGGACCTTATCAGCTATTTATTTATTTACTTTTGCTTGAAGCAACGAGCAAGTATTATATTATTAACCAATATTTCGAAATCTACATTTTACTTTTAATTTTTTTTGATTTCTTGGATCGTCGCTGGGCAGGAAAACCTCATATGTAATTTGAAATGCAAAACCTTATATGTGAAACTTCGGTAACATGGACAAACCAACCGGTTTTGACGGCCCTGGTGTTACCGCCAATATTTTTATTTACTTCAAATCTTACAATTGATAAATGCACATTTCTACATATCATATTTCACATTGTACGTTACATATAACGTTTTAATAAAAAAAATAATTAATATAAACCGGATTTATGTATTTATATGCAAACAAAAATTTGGACACTCTCACACACCCTCACTGTGTGTATAATGAATAAAATATTGTATGAATTTTGTAAGCAGCTAAGAAAAACATATTAACTCGAAATTTATTCCTTATCAATCAATTGAAAAGCCCCTTCCAAACCTGCCATTTGTTATGAAATAAGGAATAATTGGAGTTTTTCAGTAGGGTATATTTTTCTAGTTTATAATAGTTTTCAATTTCTCTTTGAAGAACAATAAATGAAAGAGGGGACATTTGACATCTGGTTCTATAGAACTTTGTTAACATGATCAACAAATTTAAGGCCGAATTGCAGATTTTTAAATCAACACCAAAGAGAATATGATATTTATTTAGAGTAACTGGGACTCCAAGCTTACTTAAAAACCAGTTTTGTATTTGAGACCAAATAATCTTAACTTCTTTACATTCCGCTAATATGTGCTCAATTGTCTCAGCCTCTTTTTTGCAAAAAGTACATAATATTATCAATTCTTCGACCTATTTTATACATAAACGAATTTGTAGTTAAAGTTCTATTGAGGACTCTGTATTGGAACCATATTAGTTTTGTATCCATTGTACACCTAAAGTGGATCAAACAATGTTTTCCAATCATTTACTGAGAAAATTAAGCTTAAATGAAAAGGAATAAAAGGAAAGTGTATTTTGATAATATAGACATCTGCTCTGAAAAGGTGTTTAAAATTTTCTTGATTAAGTTGGTGGAAATGATGAGGTGATGTTAAGAGAAGTATGTAAGATCTATTTTAAGTATTTTGCGATAAAACAGGTCGTTTTGTCAGTGTACCGAAAATGCACATATGAGGTTTTTCCTGCCCAACGTCAATATATATATATATGTATACATGGTATCTTTGGAATGCACGATTGCAAATCTGTAAGCTTCATTATATTATAAACATTAATTCAATTTACTATAGGTTTTCCAGTTAGTTTAAAACATTTTTCATTATATTTCATATCTCGTTAAGTTGTTTTTCGTCCAAGAAAACGGAAATGTGCGTTTGTTTAAAACGATTTCGTCTTTGGTCAATTATATTAAACATTTGATCAATAAAATTAACTTTATTTTCATACATTTTCGTCAAAATCAATTTAATTTGGTCTCACCCACGGCCCATCATCTGAATGTAAAAAGCAATTTCGTCTTTGATCATTTAATTTCCCATGTGGCTCAGTATATATTTCCGTCGCGTGTTGTTATGATAGGCCATGCAAGAGTTAGTCCTATAACATCAGCAAAAGTTCTATCAAACTACCTATTTTCGTTCGTTCTCTCACCTCATGGTGGTTGTATTTCTTTCACCTTTTTTTCTTTCACCTCATTGGTCTTTTTCTTTCACCTCATTGGTCTTTTTCTTTCACCTCATTGGTCTTTTTCTTTCACCTCATTGGTCTTTTTCTTTCACCTCATTGGTCTTTTTCTTTCACCTCATTGGTCTTTTTCTTTCACCTCATTGGTCTTTTTCTTTCACCTCATTGGTCTTTTTCTTTCACCTCATTGGTCTTTTTCTTTCACCTCATTGGTCTTTTTCTTTCACCTCATTGGTCTTTTTCTTTCACCTCATTGGTCTTTTTCTTTCACCTCATTGGTCTTTTTCTTTCACCTCATTGGTCTTTTTCTTTCACCTCATTGGTCTTTTTCTTTCACCTCATTGGTCTTTTTCTTTCACCTCATTGGTCTTTTTCTTTCACCTCATTGGTCTTTTTCTTTCACCTCATTGGTCTTTTTCTTTCACCTCATTGGTCTTTTTCTTTCACCTCATTGGTCTTTTTCTTTCACCTCATTGGTCTTTTTCTTTCACCTCATTGGTCTTTTTCTTTCACCTCATTGGTCTTTTTCTTTCACCTCATTGGTCTTTTTCTTTCACCTCATTTTTTTTCATCTCATTTTTTTTCTTTCACTTTTTTCACATCTTTTGTTTACTTTCTTTCGCCTCATTTTTCTTTTTTACTTTTAATATCAATATTTTATTTATTTTTGTATTCTTTTT
Source organism: Ophioderma brevispina (assembly GCA_023653785.1). Taxonomy (NCBI): domain Eukaryota; kingdom Metazoa; phylum Echinodermata; class Ophiuroidea; order Amphilepidida; family Ophiodermatidae; genus Ophioderma; species Ophioderma brevispina. The sequence goes on from JAMKCH010015883.1 coordinate 126,448, forward strand.
TATTTTCCTAATCTTGTTCTGTATTGTTTGTGCTTGGTATATAAACAAAGGAAAAGACAGAAAAAAGTATGATAAATTTTGCTGATGTTACAGGCCTACCTTTTAGTCATGGCCTATACATGCTGCACACGAGACGAAATATATTGAGCTAAAAGTGAAATTATATGACCGAAGACAAATTGCTTTGCACATTCAGATGATGAGCCATGGATACGACGAAATGAAATTGATTTTGACGAAATTGAATGAAAATAAGTTTAATTTTAGTGATCAAATGTTTAATATAATTGATCAAAGACGAAATGCATATTTCGGTTTTCTTGGGACGAAAAACCACTAAACGAGATATGAAATATAATGAAAAATGTCTTAAACTAACTGGGAAAACCTATAGTATAACGGCGCGGCTCTCATTTTTCATTGTCTAGGATCTGACTCCAGTGCACAAATATTGTACAAAACTACTTACTCTGGGGGGCTTTGCAGGTTACAGCAGCTCTAGTATTTTTTCTGGCAGAAAACTTGTGTCCAGTCTTTACACATATCCAGTCTGGCTTCATTACCGGTGCAATTGAAATTACCTAATGATTTGTACCAGTAATGGGCGTCATTATCAACATCCGCACTTTCAGCAGACGCATACCCAAGCTGTCGACACACTATATCAGCTTTCGTGATGTCCCAGTCATCATAGCAAATGTCTAGCCATTTTTCATCGAACCTTATTTGAACAGCGCCCGATATCCCAGAGAATAGATCAGAATCCCTATTGTATAGACGAAGAGCATGCAAATTTCCTAAAAGACAAATTGAAAATGCGAAAGGTGGATTAGAAGTAAAAAACATACAAAAATAAGGCCCCGTGTAAAAGGAGCCATAGGGAATCGGCGTAATTATAAGCACCCGCACTTTCAGCAGACGCATACCCAAGCTGTCGACACTATCAGCTTTCGTGATGTCCCAGTCATCATAGCAAATGTATCGCCAATCTTCATCATACCTTATTTGAACAGCGCCCGATATCCCAGAAATTAGATCAGAATCCCTATTGTATAAACGCAGAGCATGCAAATTTCCTAAAAAACAAATTGAAAATGCGAAAGTTGCATTAGAAGTGAAAAACACACAAAAATAAGGCCCCGTGTAAAAGGAGCCATAAGGAATCGGCGTATTTATAAGCACCCACACTTTCAGCAGACGCATAGCCAAGCTGTCGACACACTATATCAACTTTCGTGATGTCCCAGTCATTGTAGCAAATGAATCGCCATTCTTCATCGTACCTTATTTGAACAGCGCCCGAAATCGCAGAAATTAGATCAGAATTCCAATTGTATAAAAGAAGAGCATGCAGCAAATTTCCAAAAAGACAAATTGAAAATGCGAAAGGTGGATAAGAATTGAAAAACATACAAAAATAAGGCCCCGTGTAAAAGGAGCCATAGTCCAATTAATACTGGATGCGAGACAGGACGGGGCAAAATAGGACAAGATCAGGATAATTTTATAGGACGAGGCAAGCCAAGGACATTGACAATTGTTTTAATCAATTGCTTTAACAAGATTATTTGCAAGCGAACATGGTTAGCCAGTCAAGAAATGACAAATAAGAAGGACGGGAAGGTATTGCAATTATTGAGTGATCAACTGGAGATTAAAAGGTTAAAGGTTTTATGACAAAAAGTTAATAAATTCAATACGTTAATCAAAGTATGTCTAATTTGAATATTTTTAATCAACTCACGCTTTAGATTAATTTGAAAAGCATTAACGGTTTTGAGTTTATGATGCTGTCACTAAGTGCGTTCCATATTTTGGGTCCAGTGTATTTCACTGAGTATTTAACACTTAAATGCCTAAGGTGTTTTCATTCACGTTGGTGCCTAAGGGGGGGGGGTCCATGGACTCCCCCAAAGAAACCACCTTTACGAGGGAATTTTCAACTGAAACTCATACCACCTTTGAGGGTCATAAGACAAGGCCAAAGGTGCAAAATAAATGAGATCCGGTTTTGTTTTCAAAATGCGTTTCAAAATCGCTCAAAATGTAATATGATGTTTCCAAGACCCTGCTTCCACAGCATACACTTTGCAAATCATTTTGATGTTTATATCTGCTCTAGAAGGACCGATTTACATTACCATTTTGTACATTCTTGTATTTTTTTGTGGGGGAAGTAAATAGGATATGTATTTGCCATAGGTTTGTACAGCAATGGTGTGCAGTCGCTCGATGATGAAATTGCTTGTTTTCAGCACATAATTAATTTTGTTTCATGCATATGAATATACATAAGCAGAAAAATATAACTGGCAACAGGGTTTGCTAATTTTTATTTTTAAAATCTCTCTCCTGTGGTGGTGCCTAAGGGGCGTTCATAGGGACCCAAGCTAATTATCTCATTAACGGGCGAGAAATTTTAGTATTTTTTTATGGAAAGAAACGCATTGATGAGTTACACTATTACAAAAAAATAGAGTTCTTCACAGGTGAGAAATCGCCGAAAAAACAAATCTTGGGTACTATATATGGACCCCCCGGCACTTAAGTGTTAATTAGATTCAATGAGCGTTTTGTTGTAATGTATTTGTATACATTCTTGTGTTAAATCTGTGTATGTCACTGTGTTTGGATAAAATAGTTTGAAAATGAGTTTAAGGGAATGTTTGAGTTGTAATGGTACATGACAATCGCTGTTTGTAGTTTTGTTTAAATCATAGATGTTAAATGTTTTTAGCTTGGGAAACATTGGTTCAGTGTGAGATGTACGTGTATTCGGTGTTATTTAGGATGCGAATGGCTCGTTTTTGCAGTTTGAATATATCCTTTAAATTCTTTAATGCAATTTTTTTGCCACTTTCAAAAATCACGAGGAAAACCCCTGCACTGTTGAAAATGTGCATTAAAATAACGGCGTTTTGACTGGCAGCTTGGACTTACAACAGTTAAAACGACGTTATTTTACCTTTATTTGCACGTTTTGAGTCCATTTTTGCAGTTATTTGCACGTTTCGAATCCGGGCTGACAGTCAAAACGACGTTTTTAAGAACATTTTTAACAGTATGCCTTGTGTTCACGGGGAATGTGCTCCTAGATCTAACACCACTTGCTGCGATCGTCAGATTGCTAAGCATTTTGCTCTAGGAACGTGCAGGATATTATCCAATTTATTCTAATTGTGAGAAGTTCATGGACAATAGTGGTTATCAAGTGTTATGTCTTTAACTGCCCAAGCTTTGTTACTGTAAGATATGTATGGCAGAATTAATGTGCTGTTAAGTGAAAATAAAATGTGTTTTGGAAGGGTGTTGCGAAGTTTTCTAAGAATGGCGATGTTCTTAAAATTTGATTTGTAGTTTTTTAGATGTGATATTTCCAGGACAGATTTTGAATTATTACACTAGAAATTTTGTATGATCAACGGGGTAAATGGATGTGTTGTCAATCATGTTTTTGTTTGTGGTGTGTCGTGTTTTTTTCTTTGTAAAGTGAATATAGTTAGTTTTGGATATATTAAGCAAAAATGTGTTGGCTTTAAACCAGTTAGATACACTAGATCTTTCTTAAATGTTTGTGTGTTTTTGTGGGATATTGGTGCCATCGGCAAATAATACAGGCGAGAAATGTTTGGAAGAGAAAGGAATGTCATTAACATAGAGGCGAAAAATAGGGGTCCAAAGGAAAAGATTAAAAGAGTGTGAACCAAACGAAGTGAATTGAAGTCTGTTGGATAGATAGCTGGAGAGTGATAATTGACAGCTTGGAACTAAATGTTATTTTTTTCCAAATTCAAATTGCCCTTTTATCTCTCACTTGCTAGTGTTATATATAAACACCTCATCTCACTGTTCTTTGTGAAAACAACGCTAAAACCTTTTTAAACGGCCAAATAACGATGCAATTTTCGACTGGGTTTGGTTGCTAATAAAAGTCGGATCACGACTTTTATTAGTAAACATTGCATAAAAATCGTCATTTCTTGACAAATACGGCGTGTTAAGCTTAGCCACTAACATGGGTATGGACTTTGATGAAAAATAGGGGGCGCGATTTGTTTACATTTTGAAGAAATCGCTGATAGTGGTTTAAATTTTGGAAAAGCATGGAAGAAGAGATATAGAGCAGTAGTTGGGGAAGACAAAAGGATCGTCTTTTTTAAACACAGGAATGACCTTCGCAACCATGAGAGCCGATGGGAGGATACCAGTTGATAAGGAAAGGTTGAAGATGTAGGTATATGGGGATTGGGGACAAAGGAAATGAAACGCTTTATGATCGAAGGGCTAACATAATCAGAGCCTGCGCTTTTGCCATTCTAGAATATTTGACGATGCCAAGAATCTCATTTTCATCGATGGAATTCATGAAGATTGAGTTCGGATAGGGATCATCAAGAAATCAGAAAATAAAGAAGAAGACTGGATCTTACAAAATAGGAAGGAACCTTAGGTCTGGAATGTTTGCTGATGACGTTGTTGATTGCTTGTCATGTGGGTTTATGTTGTATTTGTAGATGTTGAATTTATTAAAGTAGTATTTTTACATGAAGTCTTACTTGGGCTAGTTAATTTTTTTTTCTGTATTATGTTTGTTTACGTCAACGTGATGTTTTATTATTTTGATGTACAGTTTGTTTCTAGTTTTAATTGATTTGATTATTCCCGCAATAATCCAAGGTTTAATGTCTAATTACGTTTGTTTGTTTTCTTATTGATTTTAGGAAAATGCTTATCATAAAGGTTCGTAATTTATTTTATGAACATATCATATGATTTTTAGCAGAGAGATTATTTACGACGTCATCCTAATAGCGTTGGTTATAATTTTTTTAGTGTAATATTTAGAATTTTAATAATTTATTGAGCTGTTTTTATTATCTAAGTCATTATTTATAATATAAAATACCGGGAAATAGTTATGTCGTTGTATAGAACACCTGGTGTAATTTTATGATTTAGGGTGTTAATGCGTTCTTGTCAATGAGGGATGATGTCCGAGTTGTACGCGGGTTGGTTAATAAGTGGATTATAGTCCAGGCTACAGACCATGTGACCTTGTTATATTATATTAAATGTTTTTCAACGGTTTCTAGACCAGTTTTCCTGATGAATCTGAATCCGATGGATGCCAGATGAAAAACCTTGAGCATTTTCGAAGAAAGGCAAACATCCAAAATGGCCACCAAAACACTAAAACCTCATCCGTTAATTGTTCAAACGTTGTAATTTATTTTGTCTGTCCAGTCAAAACACCCATTGTGACCGAATAAAATATGATTCAATAACCACCTAATTAAGAAATTCAATATGGCTGCCAATACAATAAGCCTCTGATATTTATCTACTTTTGACCGTAGAATGGTAACTTGTTACATATACTTATGCTTTAGCAATCAATATGTTGATTGAGACCATTATAAACAACTTTCAATAATTTGATAATCAATCAAAACACTTAACCATTCAATATGGCTCCAAAATGGCAAATCCTTTACTACATATAGCCAAGAGCTGTAATGTATGTGTATATCACTATAACTCATTCAAAGCAGTTAAGATATCATAACATGATCAAAGTGATTGATATCTGCAAGATGGCATCCTAGATGGACGTTCAATATGGCTACAAATGTCAGCCAGTAAAGGCCGTCAATTAATTCACGCTGTAGGCTAACTATATATTTTGTTTGTTTTTTAATTGGATTATCACTACCAAAAACCCCAAAACCCCAGTAAGGCTATCTTAAGTGTCATTGAGTTGTTATTCATCAAATATATCAATACCAATGGACGCCTAAAACCTACCAAAACCAAAGAGACATATCTCTAGACTATTAGTGATCGGATTTTCGCCGCTTAGTAAGTGCCATTTCCAGCCATATTGGATACCCATCTTGGATGGCATCTTGCTTGTATCGATTGCTCTGATTACCTATTATATCGTAGGCTGATCTGATTAACTGTCACAAACATGGCAGACTAGGTGTTAGACACATTATCAATTATAGCCATTTTAGAGGAGTATCGAAGCCTCTTGGTTTTGATATAATGAAGGATCATATCACATTTTTGAAAAATATTTCTTATGGTTTTAATTAATTCTTTACTGTCAAAACATCACACGATAGCTACAAAAGACCAAACTGCAATCAAAGTAGATCACGATCAGACAATTTATTCTTGGCCCATATTTAATATAATTGATTGCGGGTTACGAATCAGATGTTAAGTGGTCATAATGATGTTTTAACGAGGCAGGCTGAAAAATTATAACATTTTGGTGACAACATCGATGTTTTGTGTTTTGTGGGCCATTTTGATTGTTTTTTGTGTTTCTACAAAAAAATGCTCAGGTTCTCGTCTGGCATCCATCGGATTCAGATGCGCATAAAAAACTGTCTAGAAACCGTTGAAAGACATTATATATACCTATAAAACAAGGTTGATATTCGTTATCAGTGAATTGGTAGCCTGGACTAATAAGGGATGGTGAGTACATGTGTTATAGCAAATCTTGAAATCCCCCACTATTATTCATTGTGAGACCGTAAGATTACGCCAATTATGGTGTTTTGGAGTTGGCTTTCACCTCCACAAAGATGGCTTTAATGACTTCTATGGCATGGGCAATAATACCATCAATGTTACTTAAAGAGGTAGATTTTGTTTCAGTTAACCTAAGTTTCGGTGAAAGCTAAGAGGGGAATTTGTGGCTTGAGGTGTTTTTTAAAAGATCGGTTTTACTACCATCAAATTTTTATTTAGGCTGGGGCGGGAATTTAAATGAATTAGGCTAACGTGTATAGAATTATTTAACTGGCTAGTTAAACTTAAATTCATAAGGGGGATCCTAGGACCACCCCATTTTTTGTTTTTTTCAGCCGGTGATTTTTTAACGCTGCACTATATTTGGTTTTATGTTTTTGTATCTTCTACTTTTAGTGCGGCCTGCTTGGCACAAAAAAAATCCAAATCCATCGCCTCGTTTGTGCGTTAATTAGCATGGGTCCCTCGGAGCCCCCCCCCCCCCCCCTATTGCCTAACGGAAGTGCCATGGAAAAAAAAAAAAACAAAAATGAAAATCTTATTAGAAGTTCTGTATTCTGATTTTTATAATGCATACACAGTGACAATAACACAAGTAATATTAATTAAAAAATCTTGCAAGATAGTAGGCCTGGAGCCATTATTTTATTACATCATGTAGACGGTTACTGTCGGAACCTATGGTAAATTAGACATACACTCTAACAAATATAAAATGGCATGAAACGTTTATGTTTGTGCTTAATATGTAAATATAGTTCATTACTTACATCACCAATTATAAGTTCATCAGCACACGTCTAGGTGAAGCAATGCCATAGAAAACTGCATAAACAATTAGTGTCTTTGTTCGCACATTTTGACGAAATATAACATCATTTTTTGCCCCTCATTTTCTTACTGAACACCTTTCTTCATTTTTTTATTTCTTATTTGCGAGTCTTGAACCTTCATAACATGTGGGTGGATTTCATCTAAAATCTTTTAGGGAACGTGGTTTATTAGGGGGGTCCCTAGGACCCCCCCCGTATGCACTAACGGAAGTTCAAAACCCCTTCTGCCGTTAAACGTGTTAAGATCATTGAAGTATCACATCAATACAATGGTATTGTCATTAAATGTTTTTATTTGTTTAACATCATAAAAATGTCGTTCAAATTAAATGTTTTATCGTCGGTATCGTTTAAGTTAATAGATTAATCATTTACGTAATTCCCAAGGCATTTTTGTGTTTCATTAAAATTCTTTAGTTCATGCTTAAACTCATGTTCGCTTATGTGTCAATGGTCAAGTGATCCGTTTTAATTCTTGGCAAATTACCAAGTATAGATGATGGATCTTTGGCATCAAGAATGATAAAAAGTACAAGGTTGTGGACAGCCTGGTAGCAGATGAGCAAACCATGAATGGTTTGGTCCTTGGTGGTACGTCGACGACATATACCTTATATTGAGATACTAACAGGACATAAAACCATTAACCGGAAAAATACTAATAGGTCCAGTATAATTGGCACGTATAACATAACTGAAACAATATCATGGTACTGTGGGTAGGCCTGCTGTATCAATTCCCTTAGGCAGTGTTTCCTGGGTGCGGGCCTGCAAACCCCTTGGTCACTAAGTGTTTATTAGGGTGTAAGGCCGTTGACTTAATGGGCATTTGTGAAAAAATGGCGGATTTTGACCTTTAATTACTAAGTAGCGAACATGGCACGTACCTACCCGGATAAACCATCAAGTGTAAATTTGTTTGGATTTAGCTATGTAACACACCTACGTCGTAATATCAATGTGAAAATACTTAGTTCGAGAAAATTTAAGATACGTACCGAACCCATCTCACACTTGCAAGAGGCCGTGGTATCCCCAAGAACTGTCAACACTGGGAATTGTATCCATTTGGTGGACAAGTCGTCAATCAGTTTCATCGCCAATTACACAATTAAGGTTTTTCCAATTCATCACATGAGAGACGAGATAGTACGAAGATTAAAACTGCTTGGTGGTCACAATCCTAAGGAACGACACACAACATTTGCATCGGCACCTTGTGAACCTCATGACACCCGTTCCCTCCCAATTGTCATACAAAGATTCCATCCGTTCTTCGTGAGATAATAAACGTATACTCTTTATTTCATGTTCTTGTATAGAGTTATAAATAATAATCATAATAATCATAATAATACTCATCATAATATACCAATTCTAAAGTTAGGTGAAATTTTAATATTCATTAGCCAATATGAGTGTACGACTGGGCTGTCCTATAGCAATTCTTTCCTTTGTAATTGGGTCAGCCTGGGGGCAAACAATTCCTGACCGTGAGAAAATCAGCATTTTATTTCTTAGTGGCTTTTGTCTCCTATGAAGGTTAATGAACAACTCTTATTTGGGGGGCCCCTCCTAAGTGTGGGGGCGTAATACAGGAGTGGGGATTAACCCCACATACCTGGTTAAAATGCAAATCTTGGATTGGCTGTAAACGGTAACCAAATTATGTTTGCACTCCACCTAACACGAATGGTACGGAGTATAGGGCAATACGTCAATTTCAAAAGTCATCACCAAAAGTTAAAGCTGCATATGTGTCTTAAAAATAGTCTCAAATTGTGATTAACCTTTCCGCAAGGATTGCACAAAGTCGGTTTGGGCACTTTTTTTTTTTAATTGGTTATCGAGAACATGACACACCAGTCAATGTCATTGACCTCTATTGATCCGTGAATTTTTAGACATATATGGGCAGACCTGTACTTTTACGGGTGAAAGCTGCTTGTGAGGGGCGCACAGCATTACACTCTTGCAGCACTCCTAGCCCGTGCTCTAACGGCAATACGATGTGTTTTTCGTCAAAAACATAGAGGGTCGCTATCAGTGGCGTCTCGGGCCTACCCGCTCTGAGGAGGCAAATTTTCCCAGTCTTGGGAAAATTTTCCCTCTCAGGTGGGTCAAAAGGGCCATTTTATCCTCAGAGGCTAAAGTTGCTGATTTGCGTTTTTGCAATTTTTTTCCCGGCCAAGTCGTCGGGGGGGTGGTGGCAACCTGCCCCTGCCACCCCCCCCCGCCTGTTAGCCAGTGTCCGCTATTAAAATGCGATGGATTTAAAAGTGAATACAAATACAACCTGTATAAGACAGGTGCGCTATTGGAATTCCAAGGAATTGTACCAATGGTTTTTTGCGTTGTCCACAGGTGATATTGGGCCCTCATCCTTACTTTCGCACATTAACCTCAACTAATACTACTAATACGATAGTCAATGTCATCATAGAAAGTCCACGGTTCCATAGTTTGAACCACGTTGGGAATAAATCATCGGCCCGCGTAACATAGTGACGTATTCGACATTTTAGACTTTTTGGAGAATTTGCATTTACGGTTGTTTTATACTATTCTCACATATTTACCAAATTTTTAAAACCTCAAGTGTTTTCAATTAGTAAAATATTAATTACTATTATACGGTATATTAGAAAACGTTAAATGTCCGTCCACTACGAACTTATTTTTCCGAAAAATCTATGCTACGCAGGCCATAGCATCGTATTCTTTATTGTGAAGGTATTCCGCCGGTCACATAGAGACGTCTTTGTAGGACGTTTTTTTCAGTTCACGGTAAATTGGTATTTTTGCCGTTTCACAGTGACTTATTTCGGCAAACCGTCACAATATACGACTTATTTGCGCGTCGTATTTGATTATTTACACGTTGAAATTGCTATTTTGTCGTTTTTCACATACGTGACCTATTTATTAAAACATATCTTTTTTTCGCATATCTTAATAATTGAAGCTGATTAGTTATATGTGAATTTAACTAGTTTCGTCGATTTTCCACTAGGTTTCATTGAAATATATGTTTTTCATTAACAGTATGGGGCCAATTAAAATCGCAAAAATCTTTACGCCGTTTCTCTCGGAATGCGTATTTTGCAAGTACGTCAGTATGTGACCGCGCCCCGAGAAATAGACGTAAATGAATCTTGCCTAAACACATAAAACGCAAACACACTTTTGTAATTAGCGTCGCCTAGATTGAAAATCCGGGATTACTTTGTCAGTGTATATTTAGGAACAGTAGTAGAAGGACCAACAGTATTCATAGACCGTGTATTTGTTATGCAAAGGCGAAGATTAAAATGCTTCTTTCTATTTCATTCCACCACTCTATGAATAGCACCCAAAGAGGTTCTTTATAGATAAGAGGCAAACGGTTACGTATCTTTTAATTCATCGTCTCTGCTGTTTTGCCGACACAAAAGAAACATAGAGTTACCCACATAGAAAGCTGCTGCCTCTCCGCTTCTTCCACATACTGTGGTGCCGCTTTGCTATACACTTATCGGTAGTGATACATATTGTGTATGTGTTAGAGGTGGCAGGTGTCATAATCGTGACACCTGGCTCATTGTGCTCAGAATACTCTTTGTTCTCATAAGCAATGCGCGCTTAGGTGAAAAGATGTATGCATTGAGGGCTGTTACTTAAATCAAGACGACTGACGTGTCCATTTCATTCGTTTGTGGCCATGGGTAGGACAAATTTACCCACCCACATACACCCACATCTGATATTTTGGCGGATTGGTTTGTATCGAATGACATTATGTCGTGTATACAAGCAGACCAACTACTAATTATTCCGTGCATTTCAAATGTCGCGCCCACACGGCGACTGGTTTTGACTGGGCTGCACCCCTTGGCTTCACACCAAAACGTGTCCCGCGCCTCTATATCATTTAGAAATCGAATAATGATAGCCTTCCTCAAGATGATGGAGATACTTGTATCACTAGGCATTGAAAGAGTGATTTAGACCAAACATGGACATAGGAGAGAAAGACCCACAACTAGCCCAAAAGACCTTATCACTGGCCAGCCCTTTTGTTGATATACATCCCACATTATCCCATTTCACCGAAGGACATTAAGGTAATAGCTATAATCCCCTCATCAGCAGAGAGCTGCCAAATCGATCACTCAGCTTATATGAGATTCGTGCCCGAAATCTGGTCCGGATGCGATGATTTTGAGGATACCAACCCCAGTATCACCACATATACCGTACTGATGTGTTTTATTGCACCGATTTTATTTGATTCTAACTTCTCTTCACTCAAAGTATTGAAACTGATTTACCTCAATCAAGGTTTCTCGAACTTGGCAGTATATCTAGTTACTACAGTTAATCTAATACACAATGTTTTATGTAAACCGGTCTTGCAAAAGGGGTGGTACATTTTGTGATCCCCACTTTGTCTGCTGTCCCATTCGATTTAGCACGCCTTACGGAATAAAGTACAGTAGTCCTGCCCCTTTATTCCTGTCAAGGCTGGGGTCACAATGTCACCCCTGGCAAAAAGGTGTTTTTTGTGTACTTTAATCATAGTTTGAATGATAAACGCATATACACACTGCTGATTACTAACAACTATATGATAACGACCGATCGACCATGAACATTGCCTTTTTGACTACGTGGTTTTTCACTTGGATTGGTTATGCTAAAAATAACGCCTACGGTACACTAACCAGTTGAAGTATTTCATAAGGCACTACTCGCCGCCTCCGATTGTTTTAATTACATCCCTACTCAAAATAAATCATAATCAAATAAAATTTGTGTTCCAAGAATGGAATTTGATCCATACTTTCGATTACCATCTAGGTCGATCGATTATTCAGCGCACCCACGAATCCAAGCCGACAGAATCGTTCGTTTGTAATCTCAATAAATAATTTAGGTAGAATAAAGCGCACACATTATCACTGTTTTGTTTGCTCGAATCCCCAAGTCATTGGTAATTGCATTGTTGTGGTGTCAGGATTTATGCAGCAGTGTGCTGATCCGGGCCGCGTGTTCCATGATACGGACGCTCCTTACTTGGCCTATTGGGGCTGGGCGGATTTGGGACCAGTCAGGGTTTCCACCCTACTCTTATTCGACACTGACTGCGATTTACATGTACATTTGTCACTCTCTGTACACGGGACCGACGGCTTAACGTCCCCTCCGAAGGACGGGATGCTTTCGTGATCCATTTGCCCAATTCCAAGTGAACCATGGAGGAGAGCGGTATTCTGTATTTAATCAATAGCTGGTATACAGATCAAATCCAGAATTGATAGTACCCGAATAAATCCCAGCAAGTGCCACGACCCCACCGGGATTCGAACCCGGGAATTTTGATGGTAAATTTGCGCCAGAGGCAAGCACCCTAACCGCTAGGCCACGCTCTCCCAGAAATATATTGAAAATATGCTCCTGGAGCAAGAATCTCATATTAACCATCGCTCATGATACCAACCACACGTCGACTACCAAATAGGCACAACAACCGTGACAACAATATAACCAAACTAAAACTAAAGCTACTACAATTTGGTGTGTTTTTGAGCTAAATTACATGAAGGGCCCACTTGGGTACAAATTTTGACATTATATACATTTTGTTACAAGGTACACTGAAATTTCATAAAACCAATTCTTAATTCTTTAACCGACTTAATTATTAACCGGAAGTTAAAACTACTATAATTTGTTGGGTTTTGAGCGCACTTTGACATAGATTCAGACATTAAATTTTGTTACAAGGTACACTAAACTTTCACACCACCAAATCTTAAGAGTCGGAAGTGGTCGGAACATTTTCAAATCATTTTCACAAGATGTTTAACGATTACGGGTCACAATATCACCCAAAATGCAAGCTTATTTTCTGCAGTCGTAGCTCTACAAAGAAACAACGGATTTTGATGCGGTTTTCGGCATTTTCTGAAGAAATGTCTCCTCTATTTGGTGGTATCAACTTTTAATAGAACCATGGGAACTGAGTGTACTACGCGTGTTCCAAAGACCCCTACAGCACGGGGTCACAACATCCGTTGAAACTACGAAGTTTTGTAGACAGTTTACACCGCTTTTACACTAGATTCCAGTTTATAGTGGAATAGCCTTTACTTTTTTGTAGGTGGAGGTATGAATTGAGGAGATTAGTATATAAAAACTTTAGTCCGTGTATTTGTGGTATGATGTGCGCTATAGCCACGATAGCCAACCCTGAGCGGTTGGGCCATTCAAAGTCCCAATCAATAGTCAAAGCGACCCAATTCACATAGCAGGAACCTGTTATAACTGGTAGATGCTATTCAGCAGGTACCTGTTATAACTGACTCAATGTATACACTGCATACAGTACTATACAGCAGGTACCAGTGGAACGGGTTACTGTTCCTTAACTTTTCGTACACGCGTATTTTCAACCCTGGACATAGTATTGTTTCTCTTTACTCTAAAATAATATCGAAATACATTTATTTTAAAAAGGCCATGGTTGGATTCGAACCTGTGATACCTGCATTACAAATCGATGCTCTTATCCACTACACTAGCGAGGGAAGGTGTGTGAGGTGATTGATTTTAATCCTACATAAGCATTACGGAATAAAGCGATAATACTATTGTGATACGATAGCACTGTATGCAGTACGATAGCACTGTATGCAGTACGATAGCACTGTATGCAGTGTATACATTGAGTCAGTGAAAACAGGTACCTGCTGAATAGCAATAGCATTTACCTGTCATAACAGGTTCCTGCTATGTGAATTGTGTGTCAAAGCATAAACCCTAGTTCAAAGAAAGCGCAAACTAAATCCAGGAATAGTTTCAGTGCATAGTGACTGAAGCCTTCTAAAATTTATGTTGTTGGTAGATAATGTTTAAAACCAATTCTGGGGGTAGACACACTATGCATCACATAGTATAAAATACAAAGTATTGACTGGACGAACAACGTAACTTTCATTTGTAGTTGGCCAGTTTCTTTCAATCCGATCTCTTTGTATAGCGAGGAAGAAATCGAAGATTTTCTGAGTATTTCTTTCCCCTATTTTGAGTAATGGACGAAGTCCAAACTCCGCCCATAACTCTACCATCAATTGGAACGACTATAGTACATCGCTCGCGGTAAAGAGATAAGATCACAGACCGTCGCGGTGTCTGCACACACAAAAGACATCGAGTGCCTGACTTTTGTCGAAATGAATGGTAACGGGGTAGGTAATTGGTGGCTTTCGCGTGTTGGTCCGCTCTACTATGTCCATGGACCAACCACATCGTGGGGTTTTAGAGTGTTGAATGTATGTAAAACAGAAACATGCTACTTTCAACAACATCTGGCTTGCTGGTACAAGTAACAGTTAAATGTTGAATTGGTCACTGGAAGGCGCAAGGATTCGTAAATAAAACACATGTGTTTTGTTTGGCTATGGTAACTGACCACAATGTGATATGTGTCTAACTGAGACGGGTTGAACGCTTAAACTGACAAGGTTTTGCGATGGTGAATTGACCTTCCCCGATTTACAATTTCTTAACAATCCCTGTCAGAGCAGTAACCATGGTGGCATTGGCCTGCTGCATAGATGCTCCCTTAAGGCTCAGTCACACAGTCGATTTTTGTTTTTTTTGACTAGAAAACGACTTCCAGACTGTTCAAGAGTGGTGACGATTGGCAAGTTTATGAACACGTTTTCATTTTACCTGTATAGTTTGGGCAAGGTCTAGACTGTCGTTACAATCTTTAGTAGTCTCAGCGATATTTGCTAGACAAGCCAATTCCAGACTCTCAAGACTGGTTTCCAGTGCCGATTGGCCATTTTTCGAAAAATCGTTAATTTCCTTCTTTCAAGTGTCGTTTGGGGACTGTCCTGTCTGTATTCTGCAGATTTGTGTGGTCGGGAGCACGTGGCGCAAAATTGAACCAAACCCGCAATGATTTTCTTGAAAGCTTATTAAAATTGTGGCGGGTTTGTAGATGGGGAAGGTCGGCTTGAACACATGGCGGTTGGAAGCCGGTAGCGGTAGCGGATTAGTTGGTCCGTCCATGGAATGGTTGTGTGCAGTTGAAAGTGGCGGAAATGAATCTGCTCCAAGCGGGATAGAAGATGCAAGCCAACTAAACATGTCAAATAAGCGACTCCTAAACTCGGCGACTTACAGAAGCTAAGTCATCGATTGCAGTTGATAGCAAATTGTCACAACTTGTGCTGTCATATTAGGTCTACGACTGATTGGGAACTGAACAAATGACCGTGTTGATTTGTTGATTTTCTGATGCTGTCGCCTACGGACTGAGACTCTCTGTCTTGTAAATTTGTAAAGTTTGAACAAGACTTCAGCCAATTTTGAAAAAAAAAATGTAGCCTTGGGTAGTTGGAAGAGGTTGAGGTCGCGTCGCGGGTTGTCTTCTATGGACTGTACCTTTCGTGGCGTCAAACAACCAGCGACAATCGAACAGTACTGACAGCGACATGTCACAAATGTGCTATCGTTGAAGATCGGGGAATGATACAGGTCGGGTTGTATGTGCCCAATTGCATGCTTTGATCTTATTGATTTCATGATGCTGTAGCCTAAGATAGGCGTTTCAGCAGCATCCCTTGTCTTTGACGACGGCCCGAAAAATCGCACGGCTAATCATCCCTGGTTGGGATATGAAAAATTGTAACTTTTCCAAGTCTTGAACCGTTTAGCGATTTTGACAAAAAAAATGCGGGGTTTGTGTAGTAGGAAAGGGTCGGGTCGGGAGCTGTCCTGTGTGACTGTACTTAAAGTTACACGTTTTTACCACACCTTTGAAACGTAGACTTTTGAGTGGTATATTATCTTTAATAAAGTGAGCAAGATCTATCTATCATAGTTCTATTTATATAGGACTCCACCATCAACGAAGAAAGGCAGAATTAGACTTACAAAATCACAGTTCTTCGTTTGGATACTTTTGCTGTATATAAAGAGTCTAAGTGGAAAACTTATCCTACTAGGCCGGTCAAATGTCATGGGGGGAAAAGCTACACAAAAAATACAGCGGAACTCTGGACCTATTGGTGTCCAGACTTGATGAAAACCTAATACAAGTTGCACAACTGGTCCATAGACTTTCGGATCATCATGAGGTTTTGTGCAAGATCAATATAGAACAGACCAACAATATGCTTCAGAAATTTCCAGAACATTGATTCAACAGCTTTTCCAAATGACTTTACTACCACCATCTCATCCTTGGAAAGGGACGCCAATGTTGCTAACACTGTTGTTGAGATCTCAGGGGAGGCAGTCAAATAACCAGACAAGCATGCCCATGGTATTGCAGGAGGACCCATGAAGTTGGACGTGTGGGATAAAGGATGAGCAAGCAATGGAGAAAAGAAGCCTGGCGCTGGAAAATACATCAATCAGTTCCTGGACAACAACAAGCTTGTTAATACCATGATGGGAAATTTAAGAAATCCTACTTTAAAAAGCAAAATTAGATGAATGTCGACAGTCCAAAAAAGTTTATAAGACTGTGAATGGCCTTTTAAACAACGGTATCAAGATATTACCAACACAAAGTCAATAGAAAGTCTTGCTGAAGACTTTTCTTTGTTTTCTTATCTTAGGTGATCTTATAAAAGAATGGTGAATGTAATTCTGTAATAAAACTAAAGTTTCTGTAAACTCATGCGTTTAGAAAGTGAGTGAAGATGACCGGTAACAATAATTAAATCAAGGGTTTGCACGCTTAAAAGTGCATGCTTGACCCCATCCCAACTTGGTTTTGAAGATAACTGGTGCATTTTATGTCTTACATTAGAAGAATTGTTAAGGCCACGATCAGTCATTTTTTTCAAATTCAAAATCCCATTTGTCTCTAAATTTTAGTAAAAAAAAAAAAAAAAAAAAAACTTTTCTTGTGAAAAACAGACTTAGGCATTTTTGAAGGGCCTTGAAGATGCCATTTACGACTGTTTCTGGGTCTTAAAAAAAAGTTCGACCCGATAAATTCCTAATATCTGGACAAAATTACGGCGTAGTGTCAGTGCTGCTTTAAGCCACTTTAGATGTCTTTACTACAACCATTTCAGACAACGTGCACAAGGGATTGATGAAAATAGGGGGCGCGATTAGTTTTCCTATGAGAAATCTGGCTTGATAGTGGCCTTTACAATGCCTGATTCACTGGGTTTTCCAGGAGGTTTGAAGCATGCCATATCAGCCTATCATCAAAAAGCTGTTGCTTGATCCTGAACGCCATGAAGAATACCGACCAGTGTCGAACATTCATTATTTCTACAAGTTATGAGGGGGGGAAAATGTTGTGAATACCACGACCCACATGCAGGAGAATAACATAGGAGAGCCAGTCGAGCCACTACAATCGGCATATCGGTGAAGCACACAGACACAGAGACATACCCTCTAAGGCTTCTCTTCATCAATAACAGGGCATTTGTTGTTTTGCTCCTTGACAGTTGTGCCGCTTTTGAAACTGTCAATCACAGTTACTATGATACAAGGATAACACGAAAATGCTTTGAATGGTACTGTTTAAAGTGGTATTCCAACTTCCAGTGGCCGATCCACAAAGTGTAAAACATAAATGGTGCTCATTCCACGAAATGTCCTCCTGAACTACGATTTGCTCGGGCTCAATACGGACCACGATATTCAATCTACACGATACCAATGGCATGATAATCAGGAAGCACGGTTTGATGTACCATCTCTATGCTGATAGTTGCGCCTTGCAAAAATTTGACTCCATCTGAACCCCTCCTCCATCGGATCTGCTCCTTCCGGCTTGCAGCATGTGTTCACGACTCGGGTGGGATGGACAAGCAATTGCTGAAACTTAATAGTGATAAGGCAGAGTTCCTTTGTAGCCATCTACACACCACATAAACAAAGCCTCCTGTGACAATAAGATAGAATTTGTTAATGATGACAATGAAACCATCCGAGACTGTGAGAAAACTTTATATTTGACACCCATATGACAATGGCCAGGCAGGTTTCATCTCTTACCCGTAGTTCGTAGTTTATCTTTCCATCTCATGAACATTTCGCGGATTCGTCGTTATCTCCATATCTCCATTTCCACACATGTAATGACATTGTTCGTTCACTCGATCATGGGAATGTTCTACTTATTGGTGCTAATGCACGCGAAATTGCTCGTCTTCACACATTGCAGAACTGGGCTGCGAAGCTAATCTTCCAGCAAGACCATGCAAGACCCACTTTTGAAACAGCTGCACTGGATTAGGACAGTTAGGAGCGTATTTACTTTAACACATAAGCGCCCAAGCTAAAAAAAATTAAAAAAAAAAAAAAAAAAAAGGGGGGGGGGGGACTAGGGACCCAACCCAGATAACCACTTTCCCATGGGAGTTTGAACATGACACTAACACAAGTAAATGGGGGTCACTTAAGAACCACATACCTACGGTGGTCCGGTAAGTGTATAGTCTGTGTCACAGACTGCGAAAGATAGTATCTAAATTAGTACTGCGCGAGAGATTAACGTTATTAGTACGTCATAGCATGCAAATGAAACTAAATCTCAAATACCTCGGGAAAACGAAGGGGTTCTTTGGAGATTTTTGCATCAGAAGGTCCGTTACTATGTTTTGTTTTGAATATGTATCGTAATTGGGTCTGAACCTATAGAACCTAGCGAGAAAATTGAACGTTTTTGTCGGGTACTTCGATGCTCGCAAACACGGAAAAGTGAACACGCAATCGGTACGGGCCGCATCCCTTTTCCCACAATGCCTTTCGGTATTATTCCAGTCTTGAGAATTTTCGAACGCTGGTTTCAATTTACGCCAACTTTTTTTTTTTCAATTTTAGAATCAGGATATTATGTACTTCCCGGACCGCCGCGCCGTACCACATACCCACAATAAAAATGAAAATCCGAACTTTGACTTATGATCTATGGCCAATTGAAATTGTCACCCTCCGAAAAAACGCACATTTCCATCCTCAGCAACTCCAATAATATAAGGTTTGGAACCGAAATAATTCATTATATCTACTCTAGAATAACCAATAAAAATAATTATTGCAAAATATAGCCAAATTTATACCATCTTCTTTTTTTTTCTCAGAAACTTCAAATTCACCTTGGTCTTTCCTATAGATTTACACAGTTAAAAGCACGGTCATGACAAAATTCAAATTGATGCTATCAGCATATAAAAGGTTATTAGATTCTTAAGTATTATTAATTATTAATTAATTGCCTCCTAAGGTGTATATCTAAGCAAATAAATCCCAAGATTTTATTACTTTAATTTTTTAATGAGTAAAATAGCTTGTTTTTTCACTTACGTTAGTGCCCAAGGGGGGGTTCCTAGGAACCCAACCTAATTATTCTAATGAAGCCGTAAGCGGATTTAAATTTTTTTGTATCAGGAGAAGCGTATTCATAAATCAGACAATTAGCAAAAATCTCCTTGAAAAATTTGATTGCGTAACCGAGAAATCGCAAAAAAAATCAAATGTTGGGTACTATGGACCCCCCGGGCACTTTTAAAGTGTTAAGAACATGCTCTACATTTACAAATGTTAAGTTTCAGGCTTGGCTCCGGCTTACTTTACATCTGGCCTTACTCTGTATAACCCAGTGCTCAAGGGATTAACTTCTTCATCTACTCGTCTAACTGAACTGAAAATCCAGAACCGGACCTTAACTCTTTGCACACTGGGCAATTCTGTATAAGTTATAACGCATAAGTCAGTAGTGGCATTGGGGATGGCTTTGCAAACATTTGTAGGTCACCTGGGATGTCATCTAAAACGAACAACACAAGCTAGGTCTTCTTTTAGTGGAGGAGCTAGGACCCAGGTCAAACATCATCGTTTACCCCTCACTACAGAAAAGGTTTGACACCTTTGGTAGTTAGTATGGACCCTCTACTTCAATGCTAGGTAGGTAGTACTCTCAAATTGTGGTGTCACTTTTTCAATAGGGGCCAATTTAAGTTTACACAGGGGTCAAACTTTTAAAATGCTCCAATCATGTTGAAATGTATGCCATATGGTCCGTCTAGTCATAAGGATTCCAAAAATGTATAGTTTATACCATCTATGACCAATGGTTTTGGAGTTATGGGGTAAAAATGGCTAAAATTGTAAAAAAAGGTCAATTTCTATTTGTACAGGGGTCAAAATCGGAAGTTGCTCCAATTTTGTTGAAAATGATAGAAGTTGTTCATCTAGTTTAATGAGTCAAAATAAGGAATAGTTTGTACCATCTGCAATGCATAGTTACCATGTTATGGGACAAAATAGGTCATAGGTCAACATACCCAATTGGTGTTGACCTTCTTTGACCCTTATCTCCGTAAGTAAGCATTTAACATAATACAAACTATACATTTTAGGAGTCCTCTTACCTCAGGCAATAACTTGCAAGTATTTAAAATATAATCAGATTAACTTTTAATGTTGACCCCTGTACAAATCGAAATTGACCTTTTTTACCATTTTACCTTATAACTCCAAAACCAATGGTCGTAGGTGTTACAAACTATACATTTTTGGAATACTTATGATTGGATGGACAATATGGCATACATTTCAATATGATTGGGGCATTTTAAAAGTTTGACCCCTGTGTAAACTTAAATTGGCCCCTATTGAAAAAGTGATACCACAATTTGAGAGTACTACCTACCTAGCATTGATGTAGAGGGTCCATACTAACTACCAAAGATGTCAAACCTTTTCTGTAGTGGAGGTAAACGAACTCCTTAAATAAAGCCCCTATGATATTCTGCTCCTCCTCTATTTGCACTCATTCAAATGCATTTTAACGCTGATTCTGCATTTGCCCATAAAACAAATAATTTGGAAATATTTATAACAAGAAAAGGCAATATGGACCAAAATTCATCTTTGAGCGAGTATACTCGCCTGCCGCATGCAAAGAGCTAATATCAGCTGCTGATTAAATCTTCTCATACGCTGCTCCAAAACAATGGAACAAGAAAGAAAGCTCTCAAACATCATCTGTTTTTTCACATTTCATTGCTTGCATTTGCTTATTTTTTGTCAGTTACTCTTCTTTTTCATTGTATTTTGATCTTGATGCCATGCATTTTGCTTGTTTTTTGTGATTATTTTTTTTGCGCTGTGGTCTTTTAGGAATGGCTTATCTTCATCTGATGTTATTGTCAAGAAGAATTGTTGAATATTTCTCTTAGTACAGCTTCTTCGTAAACGCATGTCAAGCTCCAGATATGCCTTACAATCGCACAAGCCTATCAGCAGTTAGATTGTAATATTCCCCATAACAGCCCCCCGCAGATTTCGCTTGTGTCGACGAGGCATTTGAAATTAAGTATCTTGGCCCATGGACACAAACACGTTAACCAGAGTGGGGATCGACCGGCACGATTTTACGGTCCTAAGAATCACGAGTCCGCACATTTTCCCCGTGGAACCACACGTGATTTCGGGACTCTTTCAAGGATAACTTGAAATGTTGCTAGTCACAGGAGCATATGTTTGGCATGTTCAATGCATAATTATCAATTTATTACTCATTGCCATCTAAAGATAATCCTTTTTAATATGTTCAAAAAGTGAAAAAATCCCCTTAAACTCCAAAAAATTTCCTGTAGTCTACTCATAACATTAATTCCTCACCGAGTTCAGTAATTTTATGAGTAATCTTTTAAGTTACACTAATTATTATTTTTAAAATTGGATAGCTCAAAATGTTAGTACAACTCATAATAATATTCCTAAGTATACAAAAATTATCAGTTAGGTCTAATTATATCAAGTCAAGTTGATACAACTCAGATTAATATTGCAGGTATGTAGGTATCTTTTCTTTAGTGTAGGTGATGTTTTTATTCCCAGTATTAAACATGTTCAATCGCAAGCTCCTCGTTAGCCTGTTGAGCATTATCGAGAATACACACTATGAGTTCCAATAGCTCTCATCTACCACGGACACAGTTTCGGTGAGTTGTACTGCATACATTGACATGACTGACCTGTGTGATATGGGTAATCCTTATAATCAATATATCATACCGCCCAACCATGCTGGTTTTTTCTCTAAATACATTGGAGAATGAAGGCTGCTGACTGGCCAAGTGAAGGCTTTTACTTTTCCCCAACTTGCAAAACTTGAACGAAAAAATTCAACTTCGCCGTGCAAAAAAAAGAAACACCCTGATCCTCATGTTAATCCGTAATTTTGATGTCACGATACCTTTGGAGTCTTCCTTGTATCAAACTACAACACATATGTAGCTGTAAACTTCTCAGTACACGAGAGCTTATGCTCCTAGCTGCCGCCATTTTACTGTGTGGAATTACTACTACAGACTGTTGTTAACCTTACTCATCACTGTCTGATGTTGTGGTATAGTCCTATTCTAGGATGTTTACTACTGTCCATTCTCGTAAGCTGCGTTTGACCCTGATGGGCAGATAATATTTGGAAAGGTAAGAAGCCCACATGTAACTGTCCATAAATAAAGCAGTAGTGTGGTAATAGATTTTCACCAATCACACCTCTGAAAAGTGACACACCCCTGCGCCGTATTGTAATAATGTATTTAACTACACGGAGACCTATTTTGAACCAATATTATTACAGTTTGATATTATTTAAAATTTTGCTATGGCGGAAACAATTAATGCATACACCTCTGGGGCACAATATTCCACACAGATGTTCTATTGTTGGATTAGTGTATGGTTTTTGTCTCCCGCCATATTGTATTGGTCAAAAACAACTTCCTCCTGATGTTTCAATCGCGACTCTGACCCGCTACCCATGTGTAGAGGTCATGTTTGTGCCCTGCACAGATAGCGTGTCAGATATTGATTTTGTACAACCCACAACCCGCTGTGCACAAGGTCCAGCGAGGTTATTGACTATGTTATAATCAGTGTGTTTAAAGACACATACAATCATATGTGCTGGCGCATTCTCAATTTGCATTTTAAATACAGGTTATTAACAGAAAATAATTTTTTCACACAATTTCCATTATTTTATATCCAGACTCTTTTGTGTGATAAAAATCGTCCTCATGTGTAAGACGTACGAGTCTGCTGCAGTTATTTATTGAAGATACATTATCAAGTTACACTGTGCACCCCTAACGTCCCTTAACTGCATTTAAACAATCATGGAGGGGGCCACTGCCTTGGGTTAGGGGGAAACTGCCCCTAGATCTAATAAGAAAAATCTCTCTTTTTTGCGGTGATTGTCATATTTTACTCTAGGGAGGGAAGGGGAGGGGAGGAGAACGGGAACTTTAAAATTTTAATTTTTTTCCAGACATATTTTATTAAGACAGACAATTGTCTCGTTGCCATTATGCAATTTGACACTATAACAATTTTGTTGGGTATGGGACTGTTAAAACGCAAGTGTGTTACCGTGGATTCCAAATTCATGGTTGTAAATACACCTAAATGTGAATGCCGGATGGAAGAGAGAGAAGAGAGAACATGCGGTGATAAAGTCCAGCATGATTAATCCAGATCAAAGTCTAGGAACGAACACTAGACTAATGTTATACAGGGTGAGTAAAAAAAAAACTTGACCCTGATTACGTCCGCCATTTTGAATATTTAAATAATATACATCTAACATATCTGGTATCATCGGAAAGCCTACTTCATTATCTTTAATTTGCTGCAAAGATAATTCCAATCCGATAAGTATAGGTCGAACTACAGTCTTTTGAATCAAGTAGTCAGCTTTTACCCCTATCCACGGATTCCCATTTGAATGCACGGCGGCCAACAAAGCAAATGTGAATCCGTGGACAGAGCGGAAAAGAGACTACTTGATTCAAACGTCTGTTATACGAAACCGATATGAATGATCTTTGCAGCAAATTAAAGATAATGAACTACGCTTTCAGATGATACCATATGTGTTAGATATTATGTTACTTAAAAATTCAAAATGGCGGACACAAACCCTGTATATAAGGTCATATCAGCCAAACGGGGCGGAAAAGCGGATACAATCACGCACCGTGTAGCAATTGATAGCACTTATGAGAATGGACATTTTGTAAAAATATTAACAGCTGATAGAAGTTCATGAAAACAGGTGATGACAAAATTAAAAGTGGTGGCAATTTGCATACGACGCCATTTTCCAAAATGAAAGCCATCTTAAGACCAAAAACACCTAAGAAACAATTTTGGTGTGAAAAATGTTTTTCTCTTGGTCAAGGAGTTCAATTAAACTATTCCCAAAACTATAAAATGTTGCATGTGCCGACATTTTTCAAGATGGCTGACATTTTATTGACACAAACCTTACATTTCTTATTGTATAGCTTATGGAGATGGTTGTGGTGTCAAATTAAAGATTTTCTGGGTCAAGGAGTTCAATAAAACTATTTACAATACTGTCAGATGAATATAAAGTAACGGAAGTTTTCATACGTCACTAATTTTCAAAATGGTCAACATAATTATAAAAGGCAAAATCATTTATACCTCTTGCTATACAGCACCTACGATGACGATTTAGGTGACAAAGTGTATGTTTTTAGGTCAAGGATTTCAACGCCAATATTCTCAAAACTGTCAGCTGAGTCGTGAGTCATGTTATTCATGGACCACCAATGTAACACCCAAACTGTGACACCTTGACTACTCTATATGTATTCACCCATAACATATATCTGGAATTGCATGGGATTTTTTTAAATATTTAGGCCTGTATTACTTTAATAGAAACTATTATTTATTTGTTTCAGATATGTCAAGAGTAAAATGACCCCGAAGTTTGAACAATGAATAGCTATGGTCATGTTCACACCTCTTGGTAGTCAATGTTTTGTGGTTTTCGTTCACAGGGGCCATAAAGCGCAGTTAGGAAGTTCTAAAGAGGAGTTACTGAGGATTCTGTGTGGGTATTAATTATCGAGCATCAGGGATAATATATTTTATCACTTTGCCACATTAAGCCTCACATTGCAGTAACTTAACACTCTAGGGTACTTGTTTTTAAAATATTGGGCTCTCTTGGAAAACAAATCCAAATAAACATCACTTTAATATACATCCTACAACTTGAGAATAGTTTTATTAAACTCCATGACCCAGAAAACACTCATCTTGACACCAAAATCATCTTCTTAGGTTATATAATAAGGCATATACGTTTTTCTTTGTCGAGATATCAGCCATTTTGAAAAAAAAACAGCCGTGTATATAATTTCTATATTGAATCTCTTGACCCAGACAAATTATATTCTGACATTAAGTCGCCATAGTAGTGCTATTACCTTTAAATAGCGGCCATTTTCGAAAATGTTGGTTTATGGAAATTGCCATCACTTGTAATTTTGTCACTACGACGCGTTATGTAATGAGAAATCGTGTAATGCAATGCAATCAACGCGTAATAAAATGTAATAAAATTAACGCGTTATGTAAAAACATGACAATCTACATTCGACTTTTACATGGATTTAAAGCATACCAAAATTCATTATGCATTCATTATGCCAACGAGAGACTTCACATAACAGGTGTCCCTAAAAATGAGAACATTCTATATATTTTTACACTAATGTAAAGCTTTCTATCAAGAATATCCCCATGTGGAATGATTAAGCTGAGAATCA